>VZRL01001718.1:171101-232674 GCA_013397895.1 Origma solitaria | reverse complement strand
TGGGGAAGGCAGGAAGATGGCAGTGATGTGGAGAAGGTACGAAGATGGTGGGGCTGTGGGGAAGGTACAAAGATGGTGGGGCTGTGGGGAAGATGGGAAAGTGGAGGGTCTGTGGTGAAGGTGGGAAGGCAATGGGTCTGTGGGAAAGGTGGAGGATCTGTGGGGAAAGTGGAGGGTCTGTGGGGATGGCGGGAAAGTGGAGAATAAGGGAAAATGGAGAGTCTGTGGGAAGGTGAGGTGGCCGTGGAAAAGGCGGGAAGGTGTGGCAGGTGTATGGGAAGGTGGCAGGTGTGCGGGAAGGTGTGACAGGTGTCCGGGAAGGTGTGACAGGTGTGCGGGAAGGTGTGGCAGGTGTGCGGGAAGGAGGGAAGGCAGCCCGGGCCGTGAGGGCAGGCCGGGAAGGTGCCGCTCCGCCATCCACGGCTGAGCGAAGTGGCCGCGGGCCGCCGCTAGAGGCTGCTGCACACCTCATTAAATAAACACAAACTGCAATTAACGCAGGCGATCCTGAGCGGGGAGGCTTTGACCTCCCGCTTCCCACAGGCCGGGACGATGCGGGGCATCCCCAGGAGCTAATCCCCGCCATGGGACTGTGATGTACAGCGGGAGTTCACCCCGAGGTGCCAGGTGGCTTTGCCAGGCAGAGTCCTCCAAAAAATGCATCTCCGCAGGTGCTGCTTGTCCGCCCAGAGCTTGTGTTTGTGAGGTGAGTTCCTTTGTCTGGCAGCAGCACCCCCAAAATCCGTTCCCTTTTGGAAAAAAACCCACCAAGAAACAACCCAGGGACGCCGTGTGGCAGTGACAGCGGTGCCGCGCTCGCTGTACCAGGCGCGACACCGTCAGTGTTGGATGTTCCCATGACTTGCACCAAACATGCAGTGGCTGTCATTAATCTCGGTGCTGCCGCTCTCACAAAACAATGCACAACTTCATCCGAGCGTGCTGCTGCTGTTGTCTGCCTGGCACCTGGGGCTGCTGCGCCAGGGAAGGTTTTATAGGCTCTGCGCCTGCAGTAAGTAAATATCAGCATTTTCACCAGCCTCCTTCCTCCTCTCCCCAAAGCTCAAGCTCTGTTTCCGTTCCCCCTGCTGCCTTCTTTCGCCACCAACTTCATCTTATTAGTTTGCAAAATTATAGCCTTGCTGTCAACCTGGAATTCTGAACTAAGGAGAGCCCCTAGCAGCAACACTCATATTTTCATTTTGTATTTTTCACCAGTGATGTTGGTCCAGGGTTGGTTTTATTATTACTACTATTTTTTTTCCCAACACTTCTCTGGAAGGATAAAGCTGGAAAGCCCTATCCGTTTCCTGGAAAAGCCAGTTTCTGTCTGTCAGTATCTGTCATGCCGTGTACACTGTGATTTAAAAACAGCTGCAGCAATGCACAGCCCAGGCTAGAGAAGGGATTTCTCTCACTCTAATTCCCATATGCAGTGGCCCACAGTATTTCTTGTTTAGTCCCTGTGCATGGGAAGGCTAAACAGGAAATAAACAGTAAAGAAGTGCTGATATCCTCTATTTACACCCTGGGTTTTCGGGGGTTTCTTTGAGAGTGGTCCTTGACAGGGCCAGGAGTTGAACTTGGCAATGCTTGTGGGTCCCTTCTGAGTCAGGATATTTTGTGAGTCTGTGATTCTATGACAGGGAGATGTAACTGCATCCACGGAGTGGCTCAGGGTATGAGGCTGCATCTGGCCAGCACTGCCAGCCCTGAGCATGCTGCTCCCATGCTGGGATGGTGCTGACTCCAGCTCCCAGCCAGCTTTTCTCCCAGGAGTGCTCATGGACAAGGTGGGCCTCCCTTGCTCTCTTGGCTAATAGGTGCAGAATGGAGCCCAGGCTGGTACAGCCAGACAGGCATCCCTTCCTTTCTCCCTTCCCTGGATGCTGCTTCTGCCTTGTGGAACACTCCCCTTGTTTTTCTTTTCTCTTGTCTGGAAAACCCTCCTATAGTGTTTACTGGTTTTATAGCTGTTTATGGGACATGCAACTCTGGAATATCATTGCTGCTCCATAATCAATGTTAATTCTCATTTTATGCTTCTAAAAATCTACAAGCCCTACTCTTTCAAAGTCTGTAAAATGCCATTAGTGTGTCTTGGGATGATCCTGTTTTGTTTACAGATCCCTTGCTATTGTAAGCCTCTGTGTTTCAATGGTACAGTTACCAGAAAATGGATTAAAAATTAAACCAACATATTGCTATGTTTATTTGTTTTTAATGAAAGCTGTTTTGCAATTAGCTCTTTATTTGATCAAAGATTGCCTCTGAGTTAATTGTGTGGTTTTGCCCAGTCTCTGATCCTTTCTCTGAGATAACTGGGTCAAGTTTTTTTATGTTGTTACCCACATAAACTTCACAGTAAACCACACTTAGTCCTCTTTCCTGGGACCAGAGCAGCACATGGACACATGACTGCAAACTAAATTAAATGCTCAACTGTTGTGTAGAGTTATTTGATGTCAGCATGTCTCACTTTTCCAAGAGAATTTCTATCCCCTGCTCCAGCTGGAGTTCCTCTTTGGGTTACGTACTGGATGAAGGTTACAGGCTTTGGTAAAGGAAAGATGCTGCCCACAAACTGTGTGTGCTGCTTGTTGCTATCCCTAACAATGTGTGTGCTGTGGAGAAACTCTGCTTTGGGCTGCCTCAGTTTGGAAAGTCACAGCCATCTCTTAAATGCTGTTCCACCTTGCTTTGCAGTGCTGTGCTGAGGCTTCAGACTGTTCCTCTTCCAGTCTTCTCCATGTCCATTTCCATCGTGGGCTCCTTCGTCCCCACACAGCTTAGAAAAGGTGAGAACAGCCCCGGAGGCATGGCTGCTACCAGCTTTGCCCAAAGCACTCCTCACTGCCACAGGTCCTTACAAGCCCTGCACTTGATTTGCTCCCCTTGGCCCTGGAGGGGTCCCTGTCACCAGGGTCGCTGTCTAGTGCTGTCCTAGAGACCATCATTCAGAATTACTCTTTCCCTCAGCAGCCCTGTAGATGCAATTCACAGCCCGGCGATCTCTGCCAGGAGAGCTCGCCTCTCTGTTGGGATGGACAGAGCCACAGAGAAATTGGTGCAGAGATGAATCTGGCCCTGAGCGTCTCTCTAGAATGTCCCTTCAGCAATTAATAGCAGGTTTTGTCCCCAGTCCTTCGTGCAGTGCCTTGGCCGGGTCCCTCGCCACGCTCTGCGGTGACGCAGCCGAGGGTGTTTTGCAGAGACAATGTCTGGCTTCGCATCCGTGCCTCTTAGGAGACAGTGCCTAGGATGCCTCTTTGGTCTGCGTTTCATATTGTTCCGTGTGAATTACAGGATGTGATGATGGAAATCTGCAGCCTGGGATCTGAAATGAATTGTTTGCTCTCTCAGGAAGCCTCACGCTCGTCCATCGCCTTCCCCTTTGCACACACATCCGAATGCGTGCGCTCACACAGACACGCGGGGCTGCGCCGTGCGGCAAATTGCTTATACACATGTAAGCAAATATCTTCTCAAATCATCTCTTATCGCCAAGTGGGGTGTGGTGCTTGTTGTTCAAGGGGTTGAGGTTGCCTTTCAATCTGCCAGGGCCAGCCTGACACCAAAAATAAACAGCATAAGCCTGGAACGGTTGTCACAAGGGGCAGAGAGAACTTGTCAGGCAGGAGTGTGTGAGCCGGCAAGATGATAATGTGGCATGACACTTCTGAAATGAGACACCGGTTGCCATGGTGAGGAGTCAGGAGGGACTATCTCTCCAGAGGCTGAAATAAAACATGCTTTAAATGATGTTTGATTAGAATTTAGATCATGTAACTGAGTGGCTGGACCCTTTTTTTTTTTTTCCCCCTTCCTTTTTTTTTCCCCCTCCCTTTACTTGTTGTCGTCTTTGGCTGCTGGCAGAGTTCACTTTGGGAAGAAAGGGCTCGGGGTCCGGAGCAGCCCCAGCTGTAACCCCCCTCGCTCCACCACTTCCAGCGTGCTGAGAGGTTACTTAGTTCCATGCCCAGTCAATTATGCTCCTTGCTAACTCTGCTTGCATTTTCCACTTGAGTCCATCATAGTTTAAACCAGTTAAAAATGATTCCCTCTGTTCTGAAAAACAGTTAATCAATAACACCCTGAGAATATTTCTTGCCTTCGTTTTCTTTCCCTGACCATTCTGCTCAGGGTATCTGTCACCTTGTTAATATATATTAAAAATGCAGCCCAGGAAGGCTTATGCACAATATCCTTCTTGGACTGTTCATATTAAAGGAAGATGTGCATATATGACAGTCTGAGTGGTAAAAGGAACCTGAAACAGAAAGGATTGAGGGAATGATGCAGAACAATTGTCCTTGTGGTCTTGTAAATGGAATAGGATGTTTAGAAGTAATTTTGGCTTTGTTTGCAGCTTGAATGCAGCACTGAACCAAATGTATTTTTCATGTCTCTCCCAGCAGAAATGGACAATGAAAGAGCTGTTTCTGGGTGTAGAGCTTTCTAACTCTGTGGTGCTTTTTGGCATATCACAATCTTGAAGCAGATATCCAATATCTGGATAAATCAACAATAGGCAGCCAATTCCAGTGCCTGGATGAGGACAAAAACACTCCTCAAAGAAGGACAAATGCACAAAGTTCTGCTAATTCCAGGCTCACCTGAGGGCCAGCTATTTATTGATGTAAATCAGCAAGTTGAGCTGGTGCTGGTGCACGCAGAGCACCAGGACTTTGCTGTGTGTCCTCTCTCATCAGCTGTGAGCGGAAGGTGTTAAAACACAAGGGATATTTTTGTGTGGGTGCTGCAGTGAGCTGAGTCTGATGAGTCACTGTTGAGCGCACGTTGGATAAGTCAATGCAGAGCAGGTGCTATCGGCAAATTTTTGACTGAAAGGCAGGAAGTCAAACGATCATGGAGACTCCACTAAAGCCCACACTGTGTAGAGATGCTCTGTACAATGGTAAAATTCCTGGGGAACTGGGGACAAGGTATGTCTCTGGCTAATAAGGACATTGACACACACACTCTGCAAATGAGCTTCCCCTTTGCCAGCACGTGTAAATTGTGCCCATTTGCTTTGGTATTGAAATGGTTACACCAGGCCAGAGAACATGTGACCATGTTTTTCTCGCCTATTAAAATCCCTATATGAGCCCGTGCTGATTAGAGATCCCATTGTGTGTATTTAGGGGGAAAAAAGGCTCTGTAGTGGCTATACATGAGACAGAGTGTGTTCTAGGAGTCAGAGGATGCCCTGTAATTTATGAGAGACAAAGAGGTACATTAGATATTGCTAGAATACTTAATAATCCTCTGGCAATAATTTATTCGGCTTGCAAGGTTAGGATCTCCATAATTCTTGGTTGCACTCTAATGAAGACTGCTGATGCTGATTATATATTTTTGTGTACATTAGAGGTACCTGTGAATATATGGATACTGTTCTTGCCTCCTGCTACCTCACTACTCACAGAGCTGCCAGTGGGACTATATTGTGTGGTCCATTTGTCTAAATAGTCCAGGGAAGTGCATCAGCTGTATTGGCTTCTTGTCAGTGGTTCTCTGTAACTTTGGGCCATAAAATGATCCTCTGCAGGTTTAATCTGCTTTTCTCACACTGTGAGGCCAGCCCTGGCTCCAGGGTGACACAAACATCAGCAGGATGTCACGGGCTTCAGCAGGACATGCTGTCCCTCTGCGAGTACAGACAAACCACATGGACGTTCCCCCAGAAATTTCAGACCGGGAACTCAAACCTGATTCATTTGTTGGTGGGATGGGGTGCGGTGGTCTTGACTGAGAGAAAAGAATGGGGGAAATGGAAAATTCAAGACTCCTTCCCCCCAGAACTCGGTGACTTTCCATAAAAATTTTGCTCTGAAGTCAGTTTATGATTCCACCTGTAAGGTCATTTCCAAGTGATTTATTGCCGCCTGACAGTCCACTCCAGGATTTTTGGTGACACTACATGGGTCTTTTGAGCTTTATGTTCAAATTTAATGGTGGTCACTGCAGCCATATGGATGAAAAATACCCATTTCTTCACCACAGTTTCTTGTATTGGCCTCAGGGATTAGAAAAGTAGGTCTTTTATTTAGTTACACTGTCAGCAGCGATTTGTATGTGAGTTCAATTGCTTGGTTTGGAGTTCAAATATTCCAGTCTGAATACAGCTCTGTGGGCTCATAAAGCATCCTGAAATCTGCTCTGCCCCGTGCCCCACGTCTGCACGGGGAGCTGCCTGGGGACAGTGCTGGTCACTGCTGGTGTAAACACAGGGGGTGAGATGGAAGGAAAGCCTGAGAAAAAAGGAAATCCTTTTTGATTGAACAACAGGGTGATTCTCTCCATGGGTGAGAACCTTTTGGGCTGCACAGACCTTCCGTGCGTGGGTGTGTTCTGTTCACATCCTCCTTAGGAATTGTGGTGAGGAAGGGGTTAAAACTATTTATCTACGGGGCTGTTTTGTGCATATTAATTAGGCACTGCTCTATTTTATCAGTGTAGTGCACTTTGTACAGCAGTTTTAAAAACGCTCTGAGTAATGTTTGCTATGCTTCCTGCAGCTTAATATGCCAAATAATTTAGGTTATCCGTGCCATGGAATTGACTTAACACTGGTGTAGAAATTAGCCCTGAAGTGCTGGAAGATCCCAGAGCTGCTGATTAAGGGTGTCTGATAAGAGCACAGGCCTAGAATGATTTTATACAATGTTTTTGTGTAATGGTTCATCTGGTTTTGAAGGCAGTCAGCATTTTGATCATGGAGATGCACATTTGATCCTCTCCACCAGGAAAGAGCTGCTGGAAAAGCCACTCCAGCAGGCTGTGCTTTGCAAGATTCCAATATTAAATGGCAGATCCCTGCAGCAGAGCTGTGTCTGTGGCCTTGAGTCAGGAAGGTCACTCACCATGGCAGTGGCAGTAAAATACCTCCAAGTTGGGTACTTCTCCCTTCGTGATTTCCCAGGTGCTGCAAGGCACTGTGGCTTCTCTGCAGCTCTTCATTCCACCTCTGGATCTTCATCTCCTGTTCCAGCGCAATATTCCTTTCCATTAATTCCAGCTTTCTTTTTTTTTTGGTGAAGCTGCAGCAAACCTTGGCAGAGTCTCTTTGAGAGTGCTTGATTTCTGCGTATGGCTGGCTGGAATTTACCCTTCCTGCTGGACCTCAATGCCTCCAATCAACTTCTGTGGTACAGGGTTCCACAGGATAACTAGGAATGAGCAGGGAAGATGATCTGGAAATTATTATTTACCTTCTTGAAGGACTTTCTATGGAAAGAGGTCCCTTTTTTTTTCTTAAACAGAGCATTAAAATCTACAAGATCCTTCCACAGGGAGTTTTCCAAGATTTCTTTTTCCACACTCTTGTCTTCCTTTCCTTTGGCCAAAGCACATGCCACAACATTTGCATGTGCTGTCGCAGCACACAGCTCTTCTGATCCCACATGAGGTGTCAAATCTTTAATATGATTTCCTACATGTTTGACTAATCAATGCAGAACATCATCATGAAAGATAATTTTACCCTCTGGCACTTCAGGGACAGGATAATGAGGCCTGGTGTTTTCCATTTTTTATTCTTCCACAAGAATCTACATTTTTTAGTCCCAGCTAATTGATTTAAGTTCATGGAGGAAGGGTTTTTTTGCTTTTGCTTCCAGTATTTGGATATTAATGGATTCTAGTGAGCTAGCAGAGCTGTGTGATCAGTATGTTTAGAGATTCAATACACTGCCATTCTGACCTTTCGGAAGCCAAGGGGAAAACATCAGGCCCAGCATGTTGATCCCACATGAACACTGAAATCTCAGGCAGCTTGGAGCTGCTTGAGCTGCCCGGAGAGAGTGATTTGCTGCAGGAAGGTAGGTTTGTTCTCAAATCCTTTGCCAAGCAGGAGGGAACTTTCTCTCAGAACCAAGTGAGAAGTGGGAGATTTATGGCCCTGCTTGGGCAGAGGGGTGGAAAAAAACTTTCAGAAGAGCTCGGCATTGCTCAGGAGAGCCTGGCAGGGAGCATGGCATGGCAGGGGAGTGACAAACCACGGAGATTCTGCTCCCCTGGCTCCATCAGGGAGTCACTGTCCCCTTGCTCTCAGCAGGCTCTGAAGCCTGGCTGCTCTTGACAAAAAGCTGCTCAGGCTCCGCACTGTGGAGCTGAAGGAATGGACAAAGCTGTCTCCAGCAGGAGCTGGAGTCCATCCATCTCAGCAAAAATACAGCTTGGTCTAAATATCCTTCCCAGAGCCAATGTGAATTGGCAAGTGAAAAGCTGCTTTGCTTACTGATATGAGTGATCAAACCAGCCAGTGCTAGTGTCCCTGTTGGCCATGGATCCACTAGATCCATTGGATGAGTCCCAAAATGGAGTATATTCCTGCTGTACCACGTACCTGAGGCTCTAAAAAGCGTGAATTAAACACATTTTTATGAATAATCCGTATATTTCTTCTGTATTTTACCACCATTAACTACAGTTATTCTTGTATTATTATTTTTTTTTTTAGGGATGGCAGCAGCTTATGACAGACTTGTTTAGGGTTAGCCCTATACATAAATTAAGTGGCAGATAAAATTTAATTTTTCTTATAAGAAAAGCCTATAGCTCCTTAAATTGCTCATTTAACATCACTGAAAAGTAATACTCCACTTTAGAATGGACATCGTATTAACTTTAAAAGGCCTATTTAAAGTGACGGTTGTCAGTGAGTGAAAGCCAGATATGGTAATTTCGAGTTACAAATCAGAGTGAGGAAACTGGAGAATGGACAACCTTGTTAACACAAGCGCGACGGAGGAAGCACCAGGGTCAGAGTGCCAGCACGGAGAGGAATAAAGACACAGCACCAAAAATATGTCCTATAATTAGGGCAGCTGTAAGAGTCAAGGTTGAAGATTCTTCACCATGACATGTCTGATATAGAAAAAGTGATAGCCAAGAGTAATCACTTACAGGCACTGAGCCTTAAAGGAGCAGCACTGCGCTACCCTGGCTGGGGCCTGGAAGACAAAGAACGGGGGGCACGGGGTGACTCTGAGCACTGGGAGTGGGGAAGGGGGTAGGGAGGAGCTGGAAATTTCAAGGGTCAGCACTCAAAGGAACCAAAAACTAGAAAAAATTGCTCACTCGACAGAGAGGTTTCTGATCACGGTGTGGAACAGCGGTGACTCAGAGAGCGGGATGGGTTATGTTGTTGTGCTGGGAGGGCGTTCCGGGTTCAGATCTGAGCGGATGGGCACAAAATTACCTCTGGGGGGGCACTGGGGGAGGAAGGTGACAGGAGTAGGCTGGAATGGTGTGTTTGTAGCTGGATGGACACAGGTACCGTGGGCAGCGGGAGAGCAGAGCTGCGGAAGGGAGAGTTCGGTGGGCACACGCTCACTCAGGAGGCACAGAAAGGACCCAAAGTGACCTGACCTGTAGGGTTTGGGAAATGCTCTCTTGTCCTGGCTGCAACGCTCAGAGGAGCATCCCTGACAGCCGGGTCAGAGAGGAGCAGGGGGGCAAGGAGACATTTCCATTAGTGAAGAATATCTCCATATTCCAGTTTCCAGGCAGGCCCTTGGGATCTGTGGAAACCTTTCAGGCTCTCTGCCTCCTCCATGACCCCCTTTGGCAATGGCTGTGTAAAAGCCCCGGGGGGCTGTCACAGGAGAAGCCTTCTCCTCTTGTGCTGCCTTCTGCTGCATTTCCTCGGGGAACGATCCAGTCCAGGCAGTTAATGTGGAGTGACATGGGCACATGCTTTTCTCCCTCAATCCCCACCTCCTCCATGGGATCCACTTGAAAGGATAAAGGAGATTCAAGCTGAACTAAGTGCCTTATCCCCAAACACTCTCTCTCCACATTAAAGGGTATTTTATGAGAACAGCTGTAATGTAACATAACCCCCCTCCAGCTGATCTTCCCCGTCCTTCACCGGGAGCTGCAGCACACTCCTGGGGTCTCTGGAGCCGGGCAGGGCTCACTTCCCAGCCCCACACTTCTGAATAACCCACATCACCTCCCGGGACCAGCCCGTTGCTCACCTAGCCTGGATCCTTTCTCACGGTATTTAAAGGTTGGTAAGTAACTCTGATGAGGCCTTAAGAGAAGCACTCTTTGCCCTTGCTTTAGGCTGCTGCCTCCCATTGCTACCCCAGCCTCGGTTACCTGATATCCACTTTTCCCTGCCAGCTCACAGAGCCAAACCTTTCTCGAAGGGCAGGAGGATCAGCCTGCCCCTGTGGACATCTCCAGCATCCACCCTTTATGTGCAGCCTGCTCACCGCGGGGTTCGGAGGCTGAACGGGAGAAGAGCATCTCCTCCACACAAAAAAATCCTGGGGGCAGCGTCACTGTCGCACTGGACACAGAGTTTCCTGGCGGATCAAAGGCCAGGAGTCCTTCAGCCCCTTTGTCAGGCAGTTTATTTTGCTTTTGTCTTTGTCAACTGGACTTGGGGATGCTAATTTGATTTTCCATTGAGAGGTGCGGATATCTATATTATTTTCCTAAAACTCCAGAGAATATTATAAATTTCTTTTTATTGCTTCCAGCCATGTTATTTAAAGTAATTAACCTTAATTTATAAATTTTTATATCAAACTGCCTTTTAACTTTTAGAACTGGCAGGAGAAGTCCATTTCCCAGGGCTCCTAATAGTTCTCCATTTAATCAAAATTCATCCATCAGATTCCAGTGTTAAATCATCTTTTAATTGGGAGTTACATTCTGGTTAATAGTTTTATAATTCGCCGCCTCTAATAGTTTTTACCACAGGGATCTACTCCATTTTTTCTCACTCTATTATTCCTGGTGTTCAGCAGGGACATTTTAAAAACGTTCACTTCCCCTGCCTGTTCTTTGTGATCTCATTAATTCTTGATAGCAAGTTCCCTTTCTCCTCATTACTGGAGCATAACTACCTTTATCACTAGGTGAAACCTTACTCATTTCTACAAGTGCTCTCCAATTTTATTTTTTTTTCTTCTCCTCTTAAATAAAATAACAATCTGCAATTTATGTCAGAAAATAATATTCTGTGTACTGCGTACGGTCGTGGTGCTTGACACCGCGAAGATTTCAGAGTGGAGATTTTTTGGGGCAAGAACTTGCTCTAACTTTGTATTTGCAGTGTTTCTCCCAGCGGGGCCCTGACAGTAGCTGGATTTTCTAGGATATATTTCCAATTAAAAATATCAACTACTGTTACTGACGGCATGAGAAAACCAAGGAACTGATTGACAGGAATGGCAGATCTTTTTGGAGGGGATAATTTCGTGTGACCCACTCGCCTTTGAGCTGCTCCGATGTTCTCCTGCAAGCGAGGAGCAGGATTGGACCTCGGCACCTCCACGCCAGGAGGTGTGGGGACAGTGCAGTTGTCAGCCAGGGCCTCGCTGGAGCAGCTCCGAGCAGTCAGGGCAGGGTTACATGAGCTCGGGATCCTCCCCAAACCATAAAAACAGCCCAAGCAGAAGTAAATAACCTTGTATACGAGGCAGTAAAGCCAAGCTTGTTGTTTTTTTAAAAAATGCCTAGAATTAGCGTAAAATTAAATTTGAAACCTTAATCCTCCTAGGGCTGATTCTCAATTTGCAGATCCACAAAACCTCTGCAAATTACCCCACCAATCCTACTGACAGTCTTATAGGAATATGTTATATTGACTACCCAAAGTCAGGCTCTGCAAAGGAGAACACATTGTAAAGTGCCATTGGAGAGAGTGAGGAAAAACAATCTCCAAGGGTTTATATCTTAGTCCCTTGAACAGTCCCACAGAATCATTTCATATATAACTTTCTATAAGAAAAATAGGATGGACAAGTGTAAACAGAATTATTATACAATTACAGTGGTCCCTGCAATAACTATAACACTGTCCACTGTAGTTTTTATGTCTCCATAAACTACCAGCACTGCAGGATTCCTTTAGCCCTTCTCTCGCCCCACGTGGCAATGTAATAACTTTTCCTAGTTAACGTATGCATCAGTGCAGTAATTTGATATGACAATGATTGCAAAATACTCCAGCAGTTTTAATTGACTAGTGTTGAGATCATATCACCAGCAACAGACAAGATCTTATCTCGTGTATGACTTCCATCCCGCCTGACTGGGACAATATTTATGTTAATAAGGATCGCAGGCATTAGCCAAGTATTAAGTCCTCAGCTGTGCTAACTACATTTAGATGCAAACAATAATTTCACAGACTGTTGGCCACCCTTTCCTACGAGTGTAGTAGTCATAAATAAATAAATATTTCGGGTTTTGCATGGTACAAAATCTAGTGAAGGGGTTTTTGTGCCTGGAACCCAGATTTCAGAATTCCTTGGGAGAAATAGGATTGTAATTCAGCAGGTAAAAAGCCGCCAAAGCTTGATACTGTATCTGAAGAAATTACCATAGAAATCTGAGGCAGTATTGTGCCTCCTGTATGCAGAGCAGGCAGACTATTGCCTCCTCTTTTGTTGCTGCTGCAAACATTTACTTGGAGAGACCTTATTGTCAATGAGTTTTTGACAGAGGTCAAAGTATTTCTGAGTGAAACTGGAAGAGGTCTGGGACTTAGATGAGACAGCTGACAGCATCAACAATAGTGTGTTTACTCATCCTGCATGCTGGAAAAATTAATTAAAAGTGTTTGCGAGATGTTCTGAGCCGGCAGAAGCCTCACACGCTTTTGGTAGTGATGATGCTGCTCTTGTCTGTGGGCGGAGGGAGCCTTGTGAAGGGGCTGGAGCACAAGGAGCAGGGCTGAGAGAGCTGGGGCTGCTCAATCTGGAGAAAATAAGGCTCTAGGAGGCCCTTATTGCTCTTTACAACTTTCTAAAAGGTTGTGGTGAGTGGGGCTCGGTCTCTTCTCCCACGTTACAAGTGAAAGGATGACAGGAAAGGGCCTCAACTTGCCCCGGGAGGGGCTTAGATTGGATACCAGGAGAAAAAATTTCCATGGGAGCGATTGCAGAGCTTTGGAACAGAGTGCCCCGGGAAGTGTTAAAAAAAGCGTGGATGGTTCTGGGATTTTAGATATCAGTCAGTGCCAGCTAACTGAAGCACCTTACAGACTCATCCCCTAAACCCAGATAAATTCAGATAAATCCCAGCAGTGATGCAAATTGCAGATTGGTTGGGCATTAAAACCAGTGCCTTTGGTTTTGTGAATACACACACACACATATATATATACTTACACAAACTTTTAATATTTGGCCACTTACAATATTCATCAAGTATTTTCATTCTGTTGCTCTTCACTAATGCATTTTTAAATGCATTTCTCTCGCATCAGCCCAGTCTCCTCTTTCATGAATCCTTATCTCTGTCCTGTGGGCATCTGTATCCCTGCCCTAATGTTCCACCGCACAAGAACTGAGCTGCTCATAACCCTAATCATACAAAACCAGATGATTCATTACTGAAGTGGATGAAAGAAGGCATTAAATATTGCCATAAAGGAGAAAAGATAAACTGCTACCAGAAGGTTCTTCTCTATTAGCTGAAGTGTTTGGGGACACCACAGAAATAAACCCAGGGTTATAAACACTGCCCTGGATTAGGAACCTGGAAGGAAATCTGGGAGAATGAACTTCTATGCCCTTTTGGACAGGGCCTGCTTGGGTGGCTCCCACTGAGGGGTCAGGGCTGGAACATCCCGGGTACAGTAGTGAAGGATTTGGGCCCCGTGTCACACTGTTGGCAACTGTGGGCATTCACAGCCATGAAATAACTCAGAAATTATTGAAAGCTAAAGAAAAATTTGTGGGCTCTTCTGAAATGGAGCGTGGATGTCAAGGATCTTTGTCTCTTGGCATTTCCTATCAAGTAGGAAGATTAAGGTCTTCTTTTTGTTTCCTTAAGGCAAAAGGCAGCTGAGCTCAATGGCCTTCAGGAGCTTGGACTTCAGGAGAGGATCAGGTCTTGTAAAATTTCTGACCAAACAAGAAAAAGAGGAAAGCAGCCCTACACAGAATTGCACATCTGTAGAAGGACATCGGTGATTTGGAAGGTAATAAATACAGCACTGTGTACCACACTAGTCTCAGATATGAACTAGGAGACAACATCAGGCCAGTTCAAGCTGTTATTTGATGCACCAGCCCCAACCCTGAAGCTGGGCCATTGGGGAGAGGCCAGGGGCTGTTGGGCAGCAGGCAGGGGCCAGGCACCCCTGCTCGCAGTTGCTGTAATGGGGCCCCCAGCTGTGGGTGCTTCCCCAGGAAATAAAAGAGGGGCTGGGGGGGACCACCTCTTTCCCTCCAGCAGGGTTAGTAGTGTCTGTGCTGGGCTGCTGCAGGGTGCTGGGGCATCACCCGCTCAGCGTGTGCCTTGGAAAGCTTCTGCCTTGGCTCCCCGCTCGGATGTGAGGCTCCACCTATGGTTCATCTCACGGCAAAGGTAGGACATCCTTGTGTTCTTCTCTGTGGCTGCACCAGTGTTGTGTTCTGCGTTCAGAGCAGGCAGGGTTTGGCTTCTTGTGTTTCTGCTGGGTAGAAAGCAAAAGGTTTTTATCCTTGTGATGGTTTGTTGCTCCTCCTCTGGCCTCTGGGAATGTGCCTGGAAGTCTGGGGCTGGCAGCCCTCTGCAGCACAGGGGTCTCTGTGTCTGGGCCAGCTCTGGGCTAGGAGTCTGCTCTGGAGAAGAGGAACAAGCTGGAGTTTCCAGGTGGAAAGCCTCTGTGCTCAAAATAAATCTGTGGAACACGATTTTATTGGCCTTCATCACTCGGGTGGTTTGTGAGCAGTGCTTCTCTGGAGCCCGTGTCCCAGAGCCCATGAAATAACAGTTCCTCAGGCACAAATGAGCTGTCCCTGGAGGGGCAGGGAACCAGGCAGTTGGGAAAACACTCCCGAGCATCCTCTCTCCCTGCCGACGCCGTGTTCAGCTGCGTGCTGTGATGTAAGGCAGCCCTAAATTACAAGCAAACAAACACAACCCCCTGTCGTTCTTCATCTCTCTGCTGTGTGGGCAGAAACTCATCTGGTAGCCTGGAACAAAGTGCCGGGGTGGATGGGAGCCAGGGAGGCGGCTCGAACCACTCCTCCTGCGGAGATGCTGCAATTTAGTGAGTCATTGAGAAATAATATGGGGTGTATCGCTCGCTCGTGTTCTCTCCACACCTAGTCAAACAGAGAATATGCAACATAATCTCGTGCATTTATTTGGGGTGAGGGATAATGGCCCTCAGAACAAACACCAGCTGTCTTTAAAGGAAGCAAAATGCTCTGGCCGCCCTCCTCTGTCCCCCGGCTGACTGCTGTACTTTATTCCAAAAAGTGGCAGTGAAGGGGGGAGCCCTTACAGAACTAATTTAGTTAAAATTTACACTCCTTGATTTTGTGCCTCTTCTTTTTCCCTCTTCTAGTTTTGTAGCTATGATGCAGTATTGATCCAAAGATCTATAGGATCATACCATGGCTCCAGGTGGGTGGCAGAATTGAGGCTAGGCTTCATTTCCATCTGAATGGTGCAGAAAATAATTCCACTTTCCAGCTTTTATTGCTCAGAACATTGCATTTCTCTCATTGCAGTGTATGGGAATTAGCTCTGGAGGAAAGAAATGATTTTTTTCCCCCCTCCCCCCTTGATGTAGAGTGGAGCAGAAGGATTCAGGAAGAAGTAATGTAAGAAAGCAGACAGCAAACTCATTGCTGTTTGAACGAGGTGCAGCTGGATTGCTCTAACGAAATGGGACTGCTCATCCGGGGTTCAAGTGGTGTTTCTGCGGAGGGATGGCCTCCAGATTGCAGATTCCTTATCTGGCTGGGACAGCTCCCTGCAGCGCTGGTAAATCCAGAACAGCAGAGCAGAGCTCAGCTTTGCTCTAGGTGTGGGTGTTAGGGGATGCACGGTGCCAATCTGGCTCCATGCTATTCCACCCTGGTGCAAAGGCTGAGCAGAGCAGCCGAAATGATGGCCCAGCCTGGAAATGATGGCCCAGCCTGGACTGGCAGTGTTGCCATAGTTATTCCGTTTGCTGTGTGAATTTCCTAAATCAGAAGGAATTTCCCTGCCAGAGAAATAGGTTGCTACCTGTTCATGAACTTGGCCACCTTAACTCACACCTCTGGCATTGCATCCTGCTGGAGGAGTTTTCCACAGTTATTTCCTGCTGGAGGGGGAGGAAGGGAGAAGATCAGTAATGTGCCAAGGAAATAGTACTGTATGTGCATCCAGGAAAGGACTTTCAGAATCCAGTGGCATACTCTAATAAACACAGCTCAGAAAATGTTATTAGCATGGTTTCAGAAGCACAGGTCTTGGGAACTCCTTGTGTCTCAGGCAGGAGTCGAGGGGAAGTCAAAAATAATCGACAGGGGTTTAGGATAATTTATGAAGGTTCCTGTACCGCTGTAACTGGCAAGATGCTAAATGTTTCTCATACCAGCAAGATGCTCTCAGGAGAATACCTGTCCTTATGAAGCATTTACTTCTAACACAGAATAGATGCTGCTACTGCCTGGTGTCACTTTAGTCACGGCACTTTACATGACAGCGGTGGGATTTTGCCGCCCTGCTCACCCAGCTGGTGCCACCCATGGGCTGTGCTGTGCTGAGCAGCTCTCGGAGGGTGCTGATCTCATTTGCACCCAGAGCAGAGCCTGCTTGGCTGAGAGCCTTTGAAATGGGCTCCGACTCGGGCCACAGGATTTGTGCTTTCTGTCAATGACAAGTGGAGCAAATATTGACAGTGCTCTCAGAGACTCCAGTTACTATTGCTCTTGTTAATTCAGGGCAAAATTTATCCTCGTGCCACAGGCCTGTGTTAGTCTGTGCTGTTGAAACAACTGGGCTGCCTGCTCCCATTTTTTTGCAATGTGGGTAATTTTGGAAATAAGGGACAGAAAACCTGAGGGTGTTTGGTCATCTGTGGGGCTTTTTTAAACTTGTTTTTATCGCCATGCTGTTCTTTCCTGTTTCTAACCTCATGTTGGACCAGTCGTGCGTGCAAAGGTGTAATGTGTTCTGTTAATGTTACCTCAAGTTGGGAATGGGGGGAGATGGAAATACAGAGAACAAAATAGTAATTTTCCTCCTGAAGCTGGTGAACTTCTGGGTAATGCCCTGAACATCTATCGCTTTTAAAGACTCCTAGATTTAAAGAAGGAAAAAACCCTGTAAAAAACAGACATGGAAAAAACCTGGATTAAACTGTCACTCATTCACAATCTATCCAGGAAACTCATCCATGCCCCTACAGGTAGCTAGTTATCCCATCAGGAATTTCATATTCTTGTCTGAATCCTGGAACACAAATTGCTCCAGCGCTATGGGTCTGCCTTGATTAGGGTCTGCTGACACAGATGTCCCCAGCATGTGTTCCTAAAAAGCCTGCTCAAATAACTGCTTCTTTCCCCAAAGGGATCAAAGGTTGAGATGGTCTTTCCAGAGCTTTAGCCAGGCTGTGCAAAGCATCTGCAAAGTTTAATCCCTTAACCTTTCCTTACCTCCCTCCCTTGTCTTTTTTTTTTTTTCCCTGGATGGTATAAATGGAGTTTAAGGGTTTATATTTTTTTCTTTATAAAAACAGCTATTAGTCGTGAAGAACCCCTGGAAAAGAAAGTGTAGCCTTGCTTTTTATCCAAGAGACAGTTAGGTTTTGGCTATTCTGTCAAGGATAAAGCCCAGAATGCCTCTGTACACTTGTGCAAATATCTAATGTTGACATCTTTTGCCAGCTGCTGTTGTGGCTTCTTTTTCCTTGATGAACAAAATCCTCTCGTGATGTGGCCTCTGAGCACCATTATAATTAAAAAAATTAAAATTCAATTTGAGCTATTGTCGTTACACAATGCAAAGTTCAACACCACTGAAGGCTGATTTTATTGATTCCGTATTGGGAACTCCATGGAAATCAGTTACCTTGACACAAACATGGTATTGGCAGTAGAAGGCACAAATGGTCCAGCTCCAGCCCTTGCTCACTCTAATTTTACTGTTAGGAGCACCTTTCACAGTTGAGGCAGCATTTCTATCTTAAAACATGTTATTTCACAATCACTTTGGTCCTGGAATTATCTCCAGCTTAAATAGCAATGTAAGATTTACAGCCTTGGCAGAAAAATATATGTATGAGAGTTAAATGCTACAAAGCTTGTTAAGATTGCAGCTGGCAGTGGCAGCAAGGAACCCTTTCTTCTGGGAGCTCATGTGGTTGTCTGGCTTTTTTTTTTTCCCCTTACACTCTTACTGTTCCAGCCTGCATATACCTATTTCCTTTATTTATTTTAAACAACAGGCATAAAGTTTATCTGAATTTTTCCAACTCCGTTTCATTAAGAAACAACCAACTGTCACCATCAACTGTCTCTCTAGTCAACACAATTATTTCCAAGAGACTGGATATTGACTCGAAATCAGCTCTTCTGAGTGTGAGATGCTTTTAAGCACTGATGAGAATTGTTCCTGCTCTCTGAAACTGCTCCTCTGAACAGAGCAGCTGCAGCTCCTGCTCGATGCACTAACGGTTCCCTCAAACATGTCAGGGGCTGGACACGGGGAAGGTTAAAGCTGTTGTTATGGGAATGTGAAGAAACCTTTCTGGAAGGTAGGGAGGCACTTGTCCAAGATCACAGAAAAGGTCGATCTTTGGAGCATCTTTTCCAATCTTTATATTGGTATTTTATTGGTTAAAGCTGTTGTAGGGGTGTGAAGAAACCTTTCTGGAAGGTAGGGAGGCACTTGTCCAAGATCATAGAAAAGGTCGATCTTTGGAGCCGTCTTTTCCAGTCTTTATATTGGTATTTTCAGTGTGGAGTAGAGACATAAATATTGCTTTTCCCTGGAGCATCTCTTTGCATCAGAGCTGTGCTGCTGTGGTTAAGCACTACTAATGACCGAGGAGTGAGTGGAGGTGGGAGAGGATTCCTGACAGCTCCCTTGCCTCCTTGGGAGGCTCCATCCCGCCCTGGATCAGGAACTGGGGGGCAAAGAGCTTGTAGGACTGAGCCCCAACAGGAGAGAGAGCAGACGATGTGGTCTGTGTGTGCCTGAGCTTTATCTTCACGTGTGTCACCTGTCCTGCCAGTCCTGCGGTCTCTGCATGTGACAACCCTTAAACACACAGGGTTTGCCCTCCCTTTGGCAGGAAATCGGGCTGGGAGATGCCCTTTTTCCCGGAAATCGGGCTGGCAGATGCCCTTTTTCCCGGAAATCGGGCTGGGAGATGCCCTTTTGGCAGGAAATCGGGCTGGGAGATGCCGTTTAGGTAGGAAATCAGGCTGGGAGATGCCGTTTAGGTAGGAAATCAGGCTGGGAGATGCCGTTTAGGTAGGAAATCGGGCTGGGAGATGCCCTTTTGGTAGGCAATCAGGCTGGGAGATGCCCTTTTGGTAGGCAATCAGGCTGGGAGATGCCCTTTAGGTAGGCAATCAGGCTGGGAGATGCCCTTTAGGTAGGAAATCAGGCTGGGAGATGCCCTTTTGGTAGGAAATCGGGCTGGGAGATGCCCTTTAGGTAGGAAATCGGGCTGGGAGATGCCCTTTTGGTAGGAAATCGGGCTGGGAGATGCCCTTTTGGTAGGAAATCGGGCTGGGAGATGCCTTTTGGCAGGAAATCGGGCTGGGAGATGCCTTTTGGCAGGAAATCGGGCTGGGAGATGCCCTTGGAAGAGCCCAGGGCTGGGTGGCAGAGCTGTTGGGGTGTGAATGTTGGAGGTTTGGTTCCTAGCGAGGTCTGCAGGGATCGGCACAGCTCGGCTGGGGCCAGGAGCTCCCCTGGGGCTGACAAGTGTCGCTGCTGGGGTGGCACTGAGGCAGGGATGGTGCAGGGACACAGCCTGGGCTGTTCGCACCGCGCTCAGCACATCCCGAGCTTCGGCGGAGGAAAAAGCTGTTCGGGGAGGAAAAGTGCTGCTGGTTGTTTTGACAGAAGTCACAAAGTGCCTGGGAAGACCTTGTCTGCACATTCTGTGACTGCTGCTCAGCTTATTGCTACCTCATTAGCGAGGAGTCACCTAATTAGCGAGGCAAGCTGTTAATTATGTGTGTACTGCGTTAGCTTTAAAAATGCTTTTAGATGCTAAATATTTTAGTGATAGAATTGCCGCTGAATTATTTTCTTTCTGTATGGATTTCTTTCCACTGTCAGAAGGGAACAAATCATGCACTGCTGTAACCACCACAGACTGGGGAAAACCGACTGGATTTCTTCTGGCGGAGTTGGCACTAATGAGCAGTAATAATTTTAAAAAATAAGATAAAATGGCAAAGACTTGGTAAGGTTAATAAGATAGTGGAACCCCCCGTGTGTCCAATCAGTCTTGATAAGAGAACAAAAGCTACATGTTTGCTAAAATAACTTTAAAAACAAATAACATTGACTTTCCACACCTAGTGGAGACCAAATTTTCACTTGCCTGCATGCCTGCTCTCCCGGCATGCTCGGACCTGTCACCGTTCCGGCTCTCCCCAGGACAGTGTGACTTTGATTTTTGACTGCTGGGCAATCTTTTTCATCAGATGGAACTGGATCGCAAGGTGGAAATTAGGTGTCCCTGCATCTTCCCACTCCTCCAGCTCACATGAAAATTTTGTGTTGAGGACATGGATCCACTTCCTACTGGCCCCACCGTGTGAGGCTTTGATTAGCAATTATTTCTGAGATATTAAAAAACACAATAGATGTTGCAGGGCTCTGGATTTTCAATTAGGATTAAGGGAAAGGAAGGGCTGTGGTCACAACTCGATAGTTGTTTCTCCATGTCAGAATGTGAATTATCGGCATAGCCTTATGATCATGTGTGCTCATGTACCAACACTTTTGTGTGTTAAGTGTGTCTCTTTGCATTGATTAGTTGGAGTCTGATTTTTACTTTTTTTTTTTTTTTTAATTTTGTGGGGATGGAATAAACTAAGGCAGACAGCACAGAGTGCTTTGTTCTTGATCTCTTAGCAATGTGTCTTTACCCTCACCCTGCTCCTTCTTTCTGTATGTGAACTAGGATAGCAAAACCTTAGATTTGGCTTTGTAGAAGAATGAGGAAGTATAGAAGGCTGAACAAGTACTGAATAGAACACAGATGAGACCTCTGAGCTACAGAATTGTGCTATCTTTTGGGTGATGCCTTGCAGATGCATTGCAAACGTGCCACAATGGCAGGATCCTGAGGACAAGACTTTAAATAGTGAATCTTCCAATGGCGCTGGCATTGGGTTCGTAAAGAACTTCTTAGGAACACATTCTGGAGCTGAGTTAATCCAGAATGCTGAAACACAATGGAAGATGCGCATTGTCAAATGACTGAGAATTAAACCCAGCCTTTGAAACAGAAACCAACACCTGGAGGCGCAGCAGTGAGGAGTGAGACAGTAGAGCAGAGGAATCTCGGGTGAGGTGCACAGCTCCTGGGGAACAGGGCAGGTCCCCATCTGTGCAGTACCTGGCACTGCAAGGGCTCCCAGAACTCTCCTAAAACAGGCATGTGTGTGACCTGCTCCTCCAGACACAGATAAAGCACAGTGGGGTGGTATCTTTAAAGTAAATGCCCACTCTAATATTTCAAAAGGACTTTTGGGTAAAGAAAAATAAACCTTCCCGTGCGGTTTCTCTTGGGGTGAAGCTAGAAGCAGAGAAGAAATATTTGGGGCTTCTACCACTGATTGCGCTATGGGTTTAAATTCTTATTTGATAGTCAATAAAGACAAATTACACTCAAAAATAGGCTCTGTAGAGGAGTGAGCCGGCAGTTTGCAGAAGGGGGTGTGCGGGATCTTAACGTGCAGTCACTTGTAAAGGCTCGGGAAAAAAATTTTCAACTGCACATTATCAGAGTGAGCTTCCATATTTTACCGTGACACCGACTCCGAGACTCATTTCCCTGGGTTAAGTAGTGTGGGGTGAAGTATCTGCCTCCACGCCTCTCCCGATCCATCTGCGGCGGGATCCTGGGCATTTAACCTGGAGCGCCTGCTGATGTATGACCAAATCAGAGAAAAGAGGCCGCGCTGTTTAACCCTCTCCCTTTGTAGCTGCACTTAATGAATGTCACCCAGGCCCACTATAGAAATGATGGAACATCCATTCTGGCAGCAGGAACAGAGCCCACCGTGCAATGATATGGTGAAATATGCTGAAAATATTCACAGGAGCCCGGCAACATAAACCCATGATTATTTTTTTTCCCTTAAATCTCAATATTTTAGCCAGTTTCTCCCCCCACGTAGTAAAAGTGCGGTTCTAAACAACATCTACTTTTTTTTGAGGGGAAGAAAACTCTATTTTCTTTTTAATGTGGCTGTACCAAAATTGCTAACTTATGCTAACCAAAATGTAATTACGTTGTCCATGCAGGTATTTTTGTCTTTCTGAAAAATGTCTTGTAAATAAGATTGCAGGTCTCAATGACTACATCCAGTAATTCCTGGGCTATATTCAAAGACTATAAAAGTAGGGGTATGCCTTTTTTAGCAAAATTCTTCCCGTGCAGGTGTGCTGTCTGCTGCCCCTTCTCGTTTCACTCCAGGGGAGTCTCGGGCGGTTGTTAAGAAAATTCACTCCCTGCTGAGAAGTTTTAGCTCAACATCTTGAGTGAGCTGTGAGTGAACAGGAGGAGTTTGTAGCTGCAAAGCTCCCCTTGCCGTGAACTGGAGGAGTTTAATCTTCATTCCTTGGGTGCATCTTTTCCCCCGAACTATCTTTTTCACCTTTTCTCAACACAGTCTGCGTTTTGCTTCCTCTCACCTCTAAACCTTGCACCAGAGCTCCTCTTGCCTTTGGGCTTCATTCAGGGAGAGAAAACAGAGCAAACCTTGCTCATTGTACAAAACCTCCTTCAGTGGCTTCGGTTTCCCTATAACGCCATCATTCATCAGCCTCATTTAAAAATAAATAAATCTGTTTTGATGCTTCAGAAAGAGAATATAAATTTGAAAATCTGGTGGCTAATTACTTCTGTTTGACTCAGCTTCATGCTGGCAGCAAATGCCTGTCAACCGTTCTGTCAAAGACTCAGGAAAGCACTAAAACTCTGTAATTGTCTGCATGTTCCTGTTAGAGGATGCTGTGTTCCAGGGAGGCTTTTTTGGGGAATTGCTCCCCACAATAAATAAGACAATAATAAATTAATAAATTATTTTAAATTATAAAAATAATAATTATATAATATATAATGTTATAATAATATTTAAATTATTTAAATATTTAAATTATAATTATAAATATATAATATTATTATCAATAAATAATCAATAAATAAATAAGGCACCAGCACCCTTGGGTGCCTCAGAGTGCTTTCCTAGTTGATGTACTCTTAATTTACAAAGGCTGTTTATCCTGGAGCAGGGAGACAGGAGAAGCTTGGATCCCAACCTTTGCTTTTCCAAGATAATCAGCAAACAGTGCATGTGTGTGTGTGAACACGAGGTATGTAAATAAATGGAGGCAATACTATCTCTGGGACCTTCATTTCACCCAAGCTATTGAATCATCTCATCATAACTGCTTGTTATTAACCAAGTGGCATAATTCCAACTTAAACTTCCCCTTTGTTTACTAGAGACTTGCTGAGGAGCTTGTGCTGAATACTTAATTTTCAACCTTCTAACTGCATGTGTTCATAGAAGGACCAAGCAGTGTTTAACTCAAAGATCTAGAGCTGGGTGTGAACCTCAGCTTTATTCTAAAAGAAAGTTTCAGGTCTGTGTTTTAACAGAGAAAAACCTTGTGAACATGATCCATTTAATTGTGGGATGATGAAAAACCTGGAGGCATAATTTCTAATATTTACACACACTTTTAAGCACCAAATTGTTCATTCTTTTAACTTCCCTGGATTTTCCTCAGGAAGCACAGGGTTTATAATGTCTTTGTGGAGCAGATTGAGGGGAGGGAAACTCCTCATGGAGCAGGGCTGCTGACAATTCTCTATGGAAATGAGAAAAGGGTAGTAAAGGCACCTCAATAAATTAATTTAGATGTTTAAGTGATGCTGTTAATCTTTTCTGTAAACGGGACTCTAACAGTGCTCTAGCTGCGCTTTCTGTTTCCAAATGCTCCTCCCTGGCCCTGCCTCTCCCCGGTGGAGAAGCACCAACCTCATTAACATAGGAAACGAAGCAGAACCCGGTGCTGTCCCTGCACAGGAGCAGAAACTTCCACATTCCCAGTCATCCCTGAGCATTTCCTCCCAACCCAGAGCATCCTTTTTTGAAGGATGTTGTGCCATGTGACAGAGAACAAGTTCAACCCTCAGACTTTGGGTTCTTAGTGTTCAGAAAAGGATTTTTCTTTGAAAGTCTTTAACTTTCCGAGTCCCTCATGCTGTTTATCCTCATCTCCCTGAGTGGTTTTTGTCTCACCCTCTCATGGCACAGCTCTGGTGCGCTCGGTGACACACGGAGCCGCTCGCACCCCACCCTCCCCACCCCAGGCAGCCTTGACAGAATGGGTGCCCCAAGATAAATAGGCACCTTCTGCACAGAGCTGAAAATCGAACCGTCCCCGTGCTCATCTGGAGCTGAATAGATTGTCACAGAGCCTGGGGACAAGGGCAGCGGCGCGGGGGGGACTGGGGCAGGGCCTGGCGCTCTGTCCCTGCGTGGGGACACCGTGCTGGGGTGAGCCCAGCTCGGGGCTGGGCTGGGGAGCAGAACCAGGCTCAGGGAGCCCAGGCTGTGTCCCCAGCACCTGAGACCGAGCTGGAGCACAGGGGGGACCCCGGGGGAGGGAGAGGAGCGCATATAAATCATTATTGGCGAACATCTCAGCTCTTGAGCCGGCCTGTCGCTTGCTGCTGCTCGTGGTGCAGCCCAGACATAAATCATAATTCCCCTACAATAGATCCTTTTGCAGCCGCCATCAGGAAAAGTGTGTTGGTTTTATCGATTTTTTGACACCAGGGCCCTGGCAACGGCCGCTCTGAATCATTATGAAATGAAACTGATTAGGAATTCATGGAATACTAAATAAACTTTACGAGCCCGTTGTAAGTTTTTTGATGCATGGGGAGCGGAAAATGAAAACTAATGATATAAAAATTACACAGCGTGCTGAGTATTATTATACTGCTATTGATTTGTTTCAAACTGTACATCAAAATCGAAGTGTGCTGGGTGTGCTTGGCTGCAAGGCTGATGCTCAAAAGCTTTTGAGGGTTGTTTTTTTTTTTTTTTTAATGCTGGCTCCAGCATTTTTTTGCCAGTTGGAGAAGGTTGTGCCACTGCAGGATTGCTCAAGTGCTCCCTGCACCTGCCTGTCCTCCTGCCGCCACCCTTTGCATGGTGATCATGGATTTTATTCTCCCATTTGCACGGGGGATTCTCATGAGACAAAAATATATTGACGAGGATTTTAGCCTAAGTGGATAACTCCCCACACACACTTCTGCTCCAGGGAATTTTACTTCTGTTCCTTAATAGCCAAGGTTGTGAGGGAAGCCCAGGACACTTGACAAACATTTATGCAAAACTGCACAAAGGGATCATTTGTTCTGCCACTAACTGCAGCCACCTCGGGAGTGAAGGGGAACAGCTGGTTGTAATGCTGCCCAGCGCTTTGGGTCAAGAACAGATAACTTGCCATTTTTTAAACTTTTCTTTCTACAAATAGACAATTTGTAACGTGATCGTAATAGCCCCGTCCAGACTTAAAATCAATGGAAATAATGAGTGGGATCGGGGTGATCTATTTGCTTCCTATTTACTATTTTTGACAGCAGAATTTAGCGAAATTAAGTAAGGGGGGAAAAAAAAACGTAAAAAGGCTGGGATTGTTTCAGTGTCACCATGAGACAAACTGCTGAATAAGAGCAGGGGGGTGTGGTTAGATGTGGTGCTGCTGGTGTTTTTGTTGGAATTAAAAGGATCCTCAGCTGCAGATTGCCCTGCTAGACTGGGAAGGTCTCTGTATTGCGAAGTGCCCACCCTGGCCCTCTCCTGCAGGCAGGAGGCTGGAGGATGCTGCTGCAGCTCATTTTGTTATGGTTTGCTTTAGGAAAAAAACACTGCCCTGAAGTAAATACCTTTCTTCTTCATGGTATCCATTCTGCTTGAGTTTTGCGTGTTGCAAACAGCAATGGGGACACGCGCAGCTGTGTCCAAAGCATTACTGGGGAAAAGCTTTTTGTCATCTGAGTGCAAAAACAAGGTCAGATTTGGAAATCTCTTCCGGTGTAAATGGATTTGGGAGGCGATGGGAGCAGCACTAACAAATAAGGCTGTAACAGAGCTAAGCTGGTGCAGAACCAAACCTCCTTCCTCCTGCAAAATGAACCTCTGCTGGCGTGGGCACAAACCCTGTGGCTGCAAAGAGCTTTGGTGGCCTCAGCTGAGGGACAAATGCTTGAGCCACTGCTGTAGGATCAGCGGGCAGCTGAGCCGAGCTTAGTGCAGGGAACTCCCTGGGGTCAGCTCTATTTCTAGCTACCTGTGCTGGTGATCATCTCTGGCCTAAGCACATTGCCTGCAAATGAAAATGTAATACTGGCGAGGAGGGAGAAAATCCAATGGAATCAGGAACAAGAGAGGAGGAGAACATTTAAGCAACTGGAAATAAGCTGCTGATCCCCAGAGGGCTAAGCTGCCGTGTCCCTCGGTAGTCCCCTGAGACTGCACTTTTCTATAAGTGAGCCTCATGCAGCTCCTTCTGTTCCCCTGATAAACTGGGATGTCACTGGTCCTGGCTGCTCATCAAGCAGCAGCCTGTGAGCTGGGATCTCCAGTCCTTCACCCTGAAAACACATCCTTGAGCTCCTTCCTATTCCCAGGCATAGAGAGCTGAGCCTGCAGGGTCTTGGTGGTGAATTTTGGTGTGCTTTGGTCAGGGAATCTGTGCCTGGAGCCACCGTGGTGTTGTCCGTGCCACTTCTCTGCTTCTCAGCTCAAATGTGGGCTGGAGACAAAGAAGCTGTTAGCTTCAAATTCCCTGGAAAACAAATCTGGGGTCTAAGTCTGAGCAGCCCTGTTTAGTTGGAAAATAAAAAATAACTGGAAAATAATATTGGGAAAATAAAGCCCTTATTTCCAACAAGTAACGTTACTTCAAGAGTGAGCTCCTGCTTCTGGTCCATGTCTGAGCAGTCTAGGAATTAAAACTAGATTACTTTGGATATGAATATACCATGTATTGAAGGGAAAAGAACTCTGGTGTTTCCCACCAGGGATGTGTTTAACTGTGTCCCGGATCTTGTGCAGATCACAGGGTAGCTCGAGGAGCTGCACGTGGGGAAAAGACTCTCAATTCCCATCCTCCCGAGCCCTGCCTGCTCCCAGCTTGCCACACACTCCCATAAATTCTTTGGCAGCTGTGGGCTTGTCACCATAATCTATGGATATTTGGCAGTTTTGTCTGGTGCAAACGGGGGATGATCTCCAATGGAGGCAGTTTTGTTTTCCCTCGCACGCAGTGCCTGCTCTCTGCGCCTCGTCAGCGCGGGCGCTGGGGATTTTTCTAAGATATGTATATTGAATTTAGATTTGTGCTCTTAGTACCTTCACTCATTCATTCAGAGCCATATTGACTACATAAATTGAGTGTTACAAGTAAGAGAGAGTTTAGCCATTATTTTCTCAGTGATTTGATTTAATGGCCTGGCTGTTTTGGCCATTACTTCTGCCTTTTCATTTGCATGGATTCTTGGCTCTGCTGATTAGCATGTTTTTTATATTTGCTATTTAATTTTTTTTCCCCTTTTGGAAAGCTGAGTGTTTCATAATTAAATAAATTCCTGCATCTGTTTTGTATCTTCATACAAGCACACATATATAGTGGTATGTGCATGTTATATATAGTTTTTCTCCCCATCTCTGCTGATTATACGGAGTTAAATGCAGCTGTCTGTGTGACAGGAATATTGTGTACAGTGTGTGGAGTGATATACAGGTCACTATATTACTGATGAATAAAAGTTTCCTCCTAAGGCAGCTGCTGCAGATTACTTAGTGCTTGACATGGCGTGTCTTTGTGTCACTGTTACCGGGTGAAATTAAATCAGAACAGGAAAATATTAATTTAAAGTAGGGGATAGAGGCCGCTCACTTCCAATTACTCTCTACCCTGTCAGCTTTATATGGGCGCAAACAAGGAAGGAGGCTGGATTAATTGCTTTGGACTCTGCCCCACTACAGGCCCAATTATAGAAACATATTGGCTCCCAGCACTATTATATACACTGCTGTGCAGGAAATTGTGTGAAATTTTAACGGATTTCAGACGTAATAATAGAGAACACGATTCGGGACAGCATTAGCAGGCTGGGTGGAATCTTTACGGATGGGTTAAGGTTAAGCTGTTTGGGGGTCCTTTGTGTATTAAAGGATCATCTGGTTAACCCATGTACTGGGAGCTTTTGATACTGGCCTGGGAGCAAACAGAATAAAAACATTCATCCTCTGACAACAAGGAGCTAAATCCTCAGTTGGAATGAGGGCAGGAACATGCAGTGTGAGGCTGGGGAGCGAAGGGCTGAGCAAGAGCCTTGCATGGCATTAAACACGCTGGTGTCAGGAGGTGCTCTTTGGGAGCCACCCGTGGCTGGTGGCAGCTCGGGGTGACACCCAGCTGCACAGGCTGGCTCAGGGTGAGCACTCTGACATCTGAAACGGGCACAGGATCATTGTTTTAGGAGTGGCTGGGGAGTAGTACTCAATTCAGTATTTTAGTTAGAATTTGTTCAGACTTTTGGTTCCTCTCACTGTGAATTCCATCTGCTGTTTTACTCCTTTTTCTGTGCTCAAACCCATGTGTGGTAGCCCCTGGTAGTTTGTGTGCACACAGGCCACTGTCCTATCCCTCTGTCTCTTACAAAATCATTTTTTGACTCGCTGTAGCCAGAACAAGGGACTTATTTCAGAGCCAGAGTGACCCTCAGGACTCCTGAAAGTCCTGTCAAGATCCCTGTGTGTGCCCATGTGTGGAGCGTTGCACATCCACCATGGGCTGGTGGCTTTTGAATACATTTAAGGTATTGAAAGTGAGGAGCTAAAGAAATTCTGTTGGCTCTCTGCTTCCTGCCCAGACAGAAGTGCTGAAGTCGTTTCGTAGATGCACCTTTGATCTCCTGCCCACCAAGTGTGTTGTGGATTTGGTTTCACAGCAGCCCTGCTCGACAGAGTGAGAGCAAACTGTGAGTTTAGCGAGTGTCTAGCACACTTCCTTGTCAGCCCCAGAGCAAGCTCTGCAGCCTTTGACTTTGTGATCTTTCAAACTGTGACTCTGACACTTCGCAGCATTTCCTCTTCGTTGCTTGGGATATGTCGGTGACAGCTGCTGAGGGTTTTGGGGGGTGTTAGAGGAGGGCTGGCAGGCTGGGATCATAACTGGGATCGGTCTGGATTTAGTTGGACTTGTTTTCAGCTTCTTTAACCGGGGAGGATTGTTCTGGCTCTAGAAAGCCACATGGATGAAAACACAGAACATGAAGTGCGACTTCAGCCATTTCTGCCTCTTGAGAGGCACCTGAATGGATTTAGGGACCACCAAAAGCATTAGAAATGGAAATTCGTCTAAAGAGATGGTGTCTAACAGCAAGTGTGATGGGACTGGGGAGTTCTGTCCCCTGGGTGGGGGCACTGTGTCAGTGGGGGCTCAGCCCCACGGCCTGGGTGGGGAGCTGCTCCCTCCTCAGCATGGCCAGCACAGCAGTGACAGTCTGTGCCTGTGAATGGGCACAATAAAAGTGTTACAATGGAGCTGTGATTTAGCGTGGCAGGGGAAACGCATAAAGAGCCGTCTGGAGAATCCAGGGTGGTAGAAGCAAAGTAAATTCTGACCAGGAATGGTTATTGAATGGCAGGATCTTTGCTGTTTTGTCTGAGGAGAGCCTGTTTAGCTCCTGGATGATTATTTAATGCAGGGATGCTGCATCTCCAGCTCCAGTCCTTGCCTCCCTCTGCTTCTGCTCCCTGTCCAGAGACCCAGCAGGACCTGCAGAAACCTCAAAGTGTCACTTTTATATTTGCAGTTTGTGCTGGTTTTAAACCAGAAGGGGTGAAGGACTGAATTTATGATGTCTGGTTTGGGAAATCTATTTTTGTTCCCTTTAACTGATTGTCTTGTAACCATGCCTGTTGAGAGTGGGGAGCATTGCATATAGAGCAATGTATATATATATATATATATAAATCTCGGGAGACACGTGTGGAATCTTATCACAGCCAAGTGACACTGAAAATCCTTTTGGCACTAAAGGCACTCTGATATGGTGATCTGGGAGGAGGGGGATACGGGGGAGGCTGAAGTGGTCCAGCTTGCTCTGAGGTTTCCATCTCTTTGGCAGAACTCTTTCTGGAGGCAGCAATGCCAAAGGACTGCAGTCCTCCAAGGGCAGCTCCTGCTGCTGCCATGGTCTGTCCCAGCTGAGAATGGGTTTTGACATTAAAACCTTTGGTATTGACCCAAAATCCTGTGGTATTGACCCCAGTCTGACAGGCTGATGTGGAGTTTTAGATGGTACTTCCAGCAGGTCCGTGGCTCCATCCGCACAAGGGTTCTGAACAGCTGGAAGAGCTTCCCTCTCCGCTGGGTCAGTGGGGTCTGAGAGCTCCCCATCCCCAGGGCAGGTCCCCTCTGCCCTTCTGGTGCTGAAATGGTACAAATGCAGGTCCCAGCAGCTCTTGAAACTGTGCCTCTGCAAATGAAAACCAAGGAGAAAAGGTGCAGGTGGCTGTCCTGTGATGGGACACTGAGCCACAGCAGAATGACCCCAGAGGGACTGTCTGGCAGAGTTGTGTCCCTCCACCTCCCCTGGAGTCACTGGGAACCTGAGACACACCTTCTCTCTGAGTGGGAGACACTTTAGTGGTCATGGGAATTATCAGCTCTTTTTATTTTTTTTACTAGCAGCTTGTCAGAATTGGTTAAGTTTGGGGGGGAAAAAGGTTGAAGTGTTGCCTCTAAAGCATATGAGATGGATTTACCACTGATCTTTTGACCAGAAAGATTTTAAAGGTTCCTGTGGAGTTGGAACAGCACAGAGAGGGTTAATACTCTGCTGTGTTGGTTTTGACTAGGGCCCATGGTTTTACTGCAGCAGTAAAGTCACTTTCCTTTTATGTTTAAAAGCCAGCAAGGAAAAATTGCAATTACAAAGACAACTAAAATCTTCACTGGTACTCAACAGGGTAATCAGTTCAATTGATTTTTTTTTTCCCTAGCCAGAAAAGTATTTAAAGTTAAATTCTATCTGTGATTTTTATATGGAAAAAAAAAAATCTGTTCTCTGAAATGCTTCCTGGTTTTAAAAATGCTCTATTTTATTTGCCCTATAAATGCAAACTTATAAAATGCGATAAGGGATCTTTCTCTTCTCCCTGCACGGACAAGACCTGCGAGAGCTCCCTGCTATCCCTGCATGGCTGCCAATTGCACAGACAGATATCACTCCATTAGTCATTAGCATCTAAATCATCCCACTTTTCATTCAGGTTTACTGGGCTGTGATGGCTACTGGATTCATAGGACACCTGAGCCAGGTCTTTTGTACAAGGTCTCCTGGAGCAATTGATTGTAAAAAGACAGCAGGAGAGCAAACCACTGGTCTCTGTGCCCTTTTGAGCAGGGAGGATGGGCTGTGCTGCCATGTGTTTTCTCTATGAATTATTAAAGTTTTTTTCTTCCTGGAAATATTGTAGGGGGATTGAGATTGTGCTGTGCATAGTGGTGCAACGCCCCAGTGCAAAAATTGTGAGGATTTTTGGAAAAAAGAATAAACAACCCACTTAATTTCCGAGTGTGATACAATGGGAGCATGCCTTCCCTCTCTTCCCTGGAGTGGAAGGGGGATGGGGATAAAGGAGCTCCATGGCAGAGCAGCTCCATTAGATGTCTGTTCTCGGAGCATTATAATTAAAATTACTGTTAACCTTATAGTTAAACCTGTTCTTCGTAGAAGCCAAGTGTTATTTACATGGATCAGACTTCAAAATTCGATGTGTGAATATGGCTTTACAATTACTTGGGAAATTCAGTGGGGGTTCATACCCAAGTACTCTGGAGCACCTGGGCTGGGCAGTACCTGTCCCCCTTTATGACACATGTACCTTTGTTTAGGGGCCAGGAGGTGCCTTTCATCTTGAGGGCTACAAAACCTGACNATCAGACTTCAAAATTCGATGTGTGAATATGGCTTTACAATTACTTGGGAAATTCAGTGGGGGTTCATACCCAAGTACTCTGGAGCACCTGGGCTGGGCAGTACCTGTCCCCCTTTATGACACATGTACCTTTGTTTAGGGGCCAGGAATAAACAATAAACAGAAAAACCCCAACCCCGTAAGTCCTTGGAGCTTTGTAGGGCAGGGAGAGAAGCAAATGAAAGTGGAAAGCAATCTGTGATCTAGCACTTGCTGTTGAGGGATTGGGGAAATCCATGAGGAGAGAAAGGAATGCCCACCACATGTTCATTTTTACTTGATGTTTTTAAAGGGAGAGACCGACTTTTTGTGACCATGCTAGTTTGGGGTTTAACCCTTCCAGCATCCCCACGCCATTCCTTTGCCTACAAACCCTTCATTACAAGCAAGCTCACATAAATTCCTGGCAATGGTATCTTTTCCCAAGCCCTCGGGCCACAGGGATCTTTAGTCACTTTGGATTGGACTGGATTTGAAAATAGGTCCCTAGGGTGAAGGGCCAATACATCAAACCAGTAAATCATGTTTTATACCAACTCCTAATAATGAATGAAGTGCCATTTCATACAATACCTAAGTTAGGATTTTATTGATTAACTCTCATCTTGGTGTTCCACCCAAATCTAAGATATATTGCATGCTGTAATTTTTACATTAGCTGTCAAATTCATCTTGTCTTCCCAGGGTTATGATGTGTACGGAGCAGACAATAAAAACCATCACAGTTTCAGTGTTTATCTAATGAATATACACAGGCCAGAGAGATTAATAATGATTTGATAGGCAGAGCCAAGAGGCAGGAAATGCCCATGTTCGGGCTGGAGCTGGGACCAGGGTTTCAAATCAAGGTGAGGGCTGGAGGAGGGTGATGCTCACTTGTCTCACCCCACGCCTACCTCCTCCCCCTGCCAGGCTGTAATGGATGATGGGAGTCTCAGGCAAGCAAAGATGATGGGGTTTTGTGCATAACATGAAGGAGCGATGGGGAAAAGGCTGCTGGTAAACACTGAACTAATCCTCTGAATGATTTGCCGAGGCAGAGCTTTGTGCCGGCGCTCGGAATCCAAACAAACCCGTGCTTACTGGCGTTTCTCCCCGGCATTCCTGTCCAATGGAAAGAAACATTTCTAGGATCTCCTTCCTTATATATTTTCTGGTTCATAACCACTCCAGGTCTTGAGCAGAGTCCTTGGCAATACTTTCCCGCTCCTCCCCATGGTCGTACACCCTCGGGATGCGGTGTGACCTCCGAGGCTTCCCCCCAAGGCGGAGGTGGCGGCGGCTGTGACGGGAGAGGGAGCCCTCACCCCGGGCATGGCTGCGGCCAGCGCTGTCCCCAGGGCTGCGGCCACCCCTGTGCTGACCGCAGCCGGAGGCTTTGCCCCTGGGCACCTGGAGATGGGGGCGATATGAGCTCCCTTGCTCGCAGCTCGTGGGATTAAATCCCTGCGAGCTCCGGCGTGCGCAGCAGAGATTTGTGGCTCTCCGGCGAAGGGCAGGGGAGGCTCGCTGTGTTTGCCGTGGGATGGAAGGCGCTGGGAAAGTGCAAAGGGCTGCGCTGTCTGCTGAGCACAGCCCGTCCTGCACGCTCGGCTGGCCGCGGGAGGACGCAGGGATGCGGAGCGGGAGAGGTTTATCCGCCGGCTCTCGGAGCCCGCACCACCGGGGCTCGCTCGGGTGAATATGTGCTGTTCTGCTGGCTGCGGTCTGCCCGGAATGCAGTGAGCATGAGAGAGGAGCGATGTGCTCAGGGGGTGCAGGGAGCCAAGCCCAGCGGGTGCTGAGTCAGGCTCGGCTCCAAGCCAGGTAGCCCCTCGCTGCTCCTGCTAGCCACGGCAGCTCCCCGCTGAGCTCTCCATGACCTAGCAATGTCCTGTTCTCGCCGTAGTTTGAATTGTGAGCTCCTCAGGGCGAGGACTTTCCCCCCGTCGGTGTTTCCCTCCCTGGCTGGAGGGACAGCAGGGTCCTGGATGGGGCTGTGATGATGTGCGGGTGACTTTTCCAAGCATCCCTTGCCGTTCAGCTCTCCAGCCAGGTTTGGTGCATGTCACATCTCACATCCCAACCTCTCCATTATCTGAACAGGCAGTCAGATCATAACCTGTTGAAAAATCTGTTTATTAAAGAGAGTAACGAAGCCTCAAAACAAATGTCTCCGTGCCTCCTTTTCCTCCCTTTCTTCCCTTCGGTCCGTGATTGCATTTTTCTTTTATACATCCCAGCATGAAACAGTAACACATTACAGCACAAAGCAAAACAGCACTTATCTAATCTCGGCTATAATATGGGATAGGCCCCGAGTAGGAGGGGGTGCAGCCGGAGCCAGGAGCGGGAGCTGGCAAAGGACAATGGATCCTTGCAGATGCGGATTGAGTGAGACAATTGAACCAATTATACCATTCCGGGCACTTCAATGAGATCGCAGAGCATTTCCTGAGCTTTGGTAGAAGTAATCAGCATTCCTATTCATCTCTGCCCCGTCCTGCCTGCCCTGCTCTGTGCAGAGTGGAGCTCCTGCGCTTGTGGCCCTTGGACAATTCCTCGGAACGCTTTGCTCCTGTATCTTACTCTTTGTCCTGGTCAGAATTTCAAAATCACTAATTACTTCCCCCCGCTCTATCTCAGCTCGTGTAATCATTTTACTTGAATAAGTAATATTTTTGAGTTTCCCATTGAAGTGTTTGGTTCTGTCTGGAAGCGGCTGTTTTTTCACCTCTGAAATCGCTGCATTTTGGCAGCTGCTGGAGGGAGCTGCAAGTCAAACCTGAAGCTGGTGGGCACATCACAAAGTGCTTTGTAACACTTTGGGTGAGAGGAAGCGGAATGACCTGTGCTGTTTCTTTTTAGCACCGTTTAAGCTGTAAAACCAACCAACCAACTCTCTTCCAAATGCTGGCTGCTGAGATTGACTGCACTCATGAAGATAACGGGGGGAAGTATTTTTCTCTTAAGTCCACAGCTGTCCTAAATCAGCCGGGGATCCTGGAGGGCCACTGTGCGCCTCAGCATCCCAGCCAGGGACATAAAGACACCAGGCAAAATGTCACTTGAAGTGTTGCCTCTTCTTCAGCAGTAACTCTGCACCATAAATGCAATTGATCTCCTGAGAGAGGAGGGATTTCTTCAGCAAATGCAAGCTTTGTGAGGAAAAATATACGAGCGGTTGGGCTTGTTTCCCTTCTGTGTGTGCTCCATGCCCATGGCCTTAGCGTGTCACAGCAGCCAGGGGGTCTGGGCATTGCTCTGTGTGGGGTCACACACTCCACCTCGTGCTGCGTGGCTGAATTTAAATTGTGTCCAGATTTAACATCTCTTCATGCAGGTATTGCAATGTAAACAGAGCAGTGAGGGTTTAATTTTTATTTCGTTCAGTTTTTTAATACAGTATTGTTGATGGTGTCCGTCTGGATCACAGCTTTAAACCAACAAGAATAGGAAGTTTTGTCTCAAGCAGGTTTAAGTCTCGCCCTCCCTGGGCTGAGAAGCAGCTGGAGCATCTTCAGCTCCAAGGACTATTTTGCAGGCGGGGCTGGGGGAAGAGCATGTAATGGCAGGAGTTTTACAAGTGTCTAAAAACAGAAGCTTATAATGAAAGTGCTTCCTCAGCCATAACTATAGCGTGCTGGCATAATTGGAATGCTGAGTGGTGTGCTGGGTTTAGGAAGGTAATAAGAACTGCAATCAGTATTAAATAAAATGTATCTTCCTTTAGGGGAAATAAATGTATATTAAATCAAATATTCATGAATCCAAGTTAGTCTTCATACATTACACAAACAGTTTTTCAAAAATGCACCTATCCTGAAGGCCGGGTGTGATGTGTGTGAAGGAGAGGGATTAGCCTGGAGCTGGGGAGAGGGAAAGGGCCTGGCTGGTCACCACCTGAAGGAACAAAGCTCTCTGGGCTCCAGTGAGGTCTTGCCTGTACACGTCATTTGAGAAAGTGGTTTAAATTGTGCAGAAGTGTTAAAAGAAGCGAAACTGCCTCTTTATATTATTTATCATCTCCAGCAAAACCTGGATATCCACATGAGCCTTCCAAGAATGGAAAATTAAAAGGGTTTCAGTTCACAGATATTTCAGTAAATGCTAAAGGGTAGGACTGGGAGGATTCACTTGCCTGTCCTCAGGGTGGCTTTTTAACTCCTGTGAACTCGTGTTTTCCTGCCAAAGAGGGGAGGAGAGGCAGAGCAGAGCCCTCCTTTTCCAGCCGAGCTGAGGACTGTCCTGCCGGCGGCACCCTGGGATGAGGGAAAAATGTGAAAGACTCCAGCTTGGTACCAGCACCGAGTGTGGATGGCACACACGTGTGAGCTCAGACTCCACAGGGCTGGGACAGCTTCCTGCTTCTCACCTGGAGGAATCCTCTGTGCCAACAGGGGCTGCTGCCCTGCTCGGCTCTCAAAAAGGTGTTTCTTGTTTGTCACAAGGGCTCTCAAAGCTTCACAGCCTCGGCCCAGGTTTCAACACAGTGTGGTGCCAATTTGGCTGAAAGTGTGGGGCTTGAGGGGATTCGATTTCAAGCCTCTCAAGTCAGGCTGTGCTGTTAGCTAACACCTCTGTGTTTAGGAGCCAAGGTAGTAAAAGTTCAGGTCGGTAAAAGTAGGGACAGATCTGTAGGTGTTTCCAGGAGAGTTTGTTAGTTTAATCAAATTGGACTCGTCTGGAGTTGTGTCAGCAGAATTCTTCCGCGCAGTTTATGAAATGTCAGTGCTTTTATCCAAGAGCTACAATCAATTTGCTATTTGATAAAATAAGCAAACACCTCCAGGCTGCATCCTTCTCCCTGTCTGTATAAACAGAGGGGCAGGGAGACACGGGCATGGATTTTGTTACCTTCCTGGGGCGAGGAGGGTTTCGTTCCTGAAGGCTTCCAAAAGAGCTGCACACGGCTGTGGAGAGAGGGCTAATTTGTGTCATTTGCTGAAACCACTGGGCTCTTCTTCCCTGCTTGGGGAATTATTGATTTCACCACTCTCCGACCTTACACGTGTCACTGTCTTGTGCGTGCTGGCCTGTAGGAAGTGCTGTCTACTGATTCACAGCTGAGGAATAATTCTGTTTTATTTGTGATTACTCTCCCATTTTTGGCTCATCAGATATGCACTCTTGTTCTTTTTGCCAGGCTTAAATCTTCGGGAAAAATGTACCCAATAATATAAAACACCAAAATGAAACCTCCCCCCTTCCCTACCACCCTGTGCTGCCACAGCCCAAACACTTTTATTCATCTCTGCACGTGTTACTCTGTAAAGACTCATCACTGTCCCATTGATTTAATTGTCTGGGTGTCTTCGACAGTTTTGTTGGATCTCTGTAAGTCGGGGAGAGTGGAATATGATTGCAGATATCAATACACGAGCGTGTAACCTTATTGAAGTGCTGTCAGGCTGGCTGAAGTGCATGGGGGGTTGCTGTGTTATTGTGCAACTTCCCTGCCAAAAATCTCAGTCCCTGCTTTCAGAAGTGGAGGGGAGACGAACAGAGATGCTGTTAGGGAGGAGGGGTGGTCGTAGGGAGGAAATATATGGAGCATCTACTAGAGCTTGCATGGTACATTAATTGTCTGTAGCTTTTTCCTTCCCTTCTCAAAGCAAAATTAATTATGGGGAGGTGATGTTCCTTTAATGAACATCATTTAATTTAAAAAAACGGACAAGTATACTATCATTAGGTCTCTTACTTAATGTAGTGTGTTTTCTTAAGCTAAATCTGGTTATTGTGGCACTGTGGAGGTGAGGAGAATCCCTTTCCTCTGGGATCGAGAGCGGCTCTCGGCTGCCGAGCGCTGCACAAACAGAGTCCAATCTCTCCTTGCCTGTGGGGGACACTGCTTGACCGCTTATTGCATATTTGATCAGTTTATTTCTGCATCCCAGAGCCTCCCCGGGGTGTCGGGGCGGCTGTGGGGTTCAGATTAATTGGCAGGGCAAGGAATGGGAAGGCAGAGATGCTCTGTGCCCGCCATGCCAGGCTCCCAGTCTGGAATGATTCCCCCCTTCCTCTCAAAGGTGCCCAACGCTCGCTGGGAGAGATTCGTGGGCTGCCAAGAGCTCGATAAGATCACTCACCGAGGATGGGGTTGGGTGTGCCCAGCACTGGTGAAAATAAAATCATCTACAGACCAGCTCTGCCCCTCTGCATCAGCTGAGCGATTTAAATGTGGATCAGGCAATCCGGGGTGGAGGGACCCCAGCATCACCCTGGCACAGCCACCCCGCAGCCCCTGCTTGAGCAGAGGGCACAGAAATGAAGGGCTTGGAAAATAACACTAAAAAAATCGTAACAGCACTGAGAAGTCCAGGTTTTAATTAAAAATACAAGTGGTGTGTTTGTAAATAGAAGGGAGCGGCAGCTGCGCTGGTTTCAGGTGTTCTGCCACATCGAATTGTGGTTCTAAATGGTTAATCTCAAAATTAAATAGGTGATACCTATTCAGAACTGGGCTCTTACAGTAGGAAAATCAAATTGTCTGCTAAAGACAGCTTACTTCAAACATGCTTATAAATAAAACGGTCAAAACTAGGATTTTCTTCCTATAAGGAAAGCAGCACATGGGGAAAAGGACTTGATTATTTTTTTCTAATTGCTTCTGCTTTTAAAGATTGAATGTGGAGTTTCTGGTCTGATTTGTGGCTATCAGTACTTTATACAAAGTGTCATTCTTGATACGTGTGTTATCTCCATTTTCAAACGTAGGCTTTTTATGAAAAACTGGAACTTGATTTTCAGTGGATGAAACAGGAGTTACTCCACGTAAATTTATAGGAAAGAAAACTCAAAATACTTAGTATTGTACTGAGTGTACTGAGTCACTGCTGGAGGGTTTTGGCAATAGACTTGAGGGCCAGGGAGGAGGGTCTCAAACACGTAGTGCCCATTTTTAGTGTTGCTGCCGAGCCTTTGCAAGCCCATTGTCACTGCTTTGGTGGATTTGGGATCAGACAGTTGTTGCTGTGCTGCCAAACCAAGCATCCTGGTTTTCAGCTTTTTGTTTTCCTGTGGCCTCAAGTGGCTGTTTGTAAATGAGCTGTTGGTGACACCTGAGTGACTGTGCTTTACATTTTTTTTTTTTTTCCCTTGAAGATTTTTTGGTGGTTTAGCCTACATATGTGGGTACAGAAATATCCACTCTTTTTACTTTTATTTTATACGATATCCACCACTCCCTGTGTGTTATTTGCTCCCACCATTGAGGGGTTATTGCATTTGTCACCTCCTATGCCATGCGGGGCAAGAGGCAGCGTTTGTTAATATACAGGAGAGCTGGCACTTCCACGTCGGCGAAATGATGTACTTTGGGAAGTCACCTGAGGTGAAAAGTGCCACGGGAGGGTAAAATGTTATGTGCCTGAAACAATGGCCGTGAGCAATGATCATCTGCAGCGCTCACCTCCGCAGGGCCGAGGTTCTGCCACCTCATCTCCTGTGCTCAGATTAACTCAGGAGTATTAAGCACGTGCCCTGTGCTGCCTGCTTCCCCGTTATCTGCTCTCTGTGTTCCCAGCACAGAAATGCTTGCTTCTGTATACTAAAATGGGATTTTTTTAACCTAAAGAAAAGCGTATTCCATTGTTATTACCTTCACTCCCAAGCTGTGTTTATACTCTGATAACTGCCAGCCTAGTTCCAGCAATAGCTGCCGATAGAAAAGATTACCTCCATATTTTGAACATTTTATTGACTTGTTCAATAGCACTTTTCAGTTATTTGCTGTGGCTGGAGGGGCTGACCGTGGGGCACCAAGAGGTACCAACACAGCACTGCTGCCCCCAACACAGCTCTCAGTTTTTGGAGTCCTTGGCTCTTCCAAATTTCAGTTACTGGCAAGCAGCTTGTGCAGGCTGGGGCTCTTGATTCATCTCTTTGTGCAGTTTGAACTTGCCACATCGTTCACATGTGACGGGGGGGAGTTTATGCCCAGTTTAGGTTTCTGCACAATTTGAGCTCCCGCACAGTGAGCTGTGCGTGATGTGGAGATGTTTGCGTGGGGCAGGAGCTCCTCCAGGACCGCCCTACCTGCTTGGCCGGGATTAATTTTTGTTTTTCACGCTGTCTGTAGCTCGATTTCAGTTCTGTCTCGGGGAATACTTTGCCGAGCAGGCTGCAGGAGGCTCTGTTGTGCTCTGGGCAGGGCACAGACACAGCTTAGTGCATCAGCAGGGGGGTCACAAACGCTGCCCGTTCCGCCGGGCCGGGGGCAAAACCGTGTCCTTGGCAGGGCTGGTGGGGCTGGCAGGAGGATTGGGGCTAGCAGGGTGTCCCCCAGGGGGGACAGGGATGCTGGCAGCCCGGGCCAGGCTCTGCTCGTCCCCCCCGCCCCGTGTGACACATCGGAGGGCGCCGTGCCATCTCCGCTCGCCTCCATCGGCAGTGTCCGCTCCGGGCGCGGGGATGCTCTGCGGGCAGGCTCTGCACAGGCTGGGGGACAGTGCCAGCGGAGCTCTGCCATCGCTCCCTCCGAGCCCCCGCGTGGCTTTGGTCCCCGCTTTGGGGACAGTGGGTCCGCAGCGAGGCTCCGGGCTGGCGATCTCGGAGCGGTTCGTGGCTCTGTGTGTCCAAATGCTCTCGCAGCTCCGGGCTGTGTGGAGAGGAGCCCTCGGTGCTGTGTCCCCGCTCGTCCTGAAAGAAACGCACTCACCTTGTCCTTTCTGAGGTCTGGGGTGCGCTCTGTGTCACCCTCGGGTCACACCGGGGCGAGCAGGTCCCCAGGGGCAGCAGCGCGCTCTGAATTCCCCTCCAGCCATTCCTCCCTTTTGGCTCCAACAGTACTTTTTAGTTACTGGAGGAGGTTAAGTAACTCTGCTGATCCATCCTGTTGTTAAGTGAAGGTAGCAGGGTGCCAACAATTAAAGAAGTAATTGTTCAATTGGTTCTGCAATAATACTCATTGATTCTTTGTTTGAAGTGATTCGCTTTTCAATCCTCCTGCATTTAGAGATCTTGTTTCACCTGTGTCAAGGCAAGTTCAGGAAACCTAATTAACTGGGTTTTGTTTTTTATAATTAGGTCCCTAAAATAATTCATAGGTGGTGTTAATAACCCCATTTAAAAATCTATTAAGCTCTTGAAAAAGTTGGACAGAATCCTCTGTGCTGATTTTTTTTTTTCTTCCCTCCCCTCTTCCCTCCTCCTTTTCCCCTTGGAGATGTGGTGCTTCTTCCTTTTACAGCGCACTAATTAAAAACAGTAGGATTATGGTGGGAAATAATATGCATGTGAGGTTATCATCCACAGGGCAAGAGAAGGCTGCTGCCTCCTTCCCCTGCCTCGCTCCAAGGTACACTCTACATCTTTAGTGGGAGCTGGCAGAGTTCATTAAAGGACAGATTGCCTGTGCACACCGTGAGGACCCTTGGCATTTGCGAGGCTGCAGGCCGGGGCCAGAAGGGAAACGACAGGAAGAGATAATCTGTGGAAAACGCCGGCCTTGGGTCGTGCGCCGCCACTTCTGAAGGGCAGCTCTCCTTTTAGGGGAGACCCTTCCCAAAAGCTGCGTGCAGACAGAGGGGCTGGAGGCATTTAAACGCTTGTCCCATTCCGCTGCAGCCCCTGCCCTGCCCAGCTGGCCCTCGTGGGCCCACGCTGGCTGTCCTGGCACGGTGGCCGAGGCGCTCGGTGGCCACCTGCGTCTCAGAGCACATTTAGTGTCCTTTTAGCGGGGGCACCCAACCAGCTGCCCCGTTTTACACGAGCTGCTGGCCGGGCAGAGGCTGCTGCCCGGTGATTTTGTCCCCTCGGCCGGAGCCCTCCCGGAGCAGGGTGGAGGGAAGCTGTCCCTCCAGCTCCGCTGCCATCTGCGAGCGCGCCCAGCTCCCTCGGGCTGCTGGAGCGAGGCAGGGAATCATGTGCCCTCTGGGATGCCAAGGCTGTCTGACACGGATCCGAGCAGGAACCTGGAGGAAGCGCTGCCTTGCGGCTCGTGCACAGACATATGCCAGCTTTGGGAGCAGGGAGTGCTTTGTTCTGCCCCCGCTCACGGAGCTGTTTTTATGGCGTAAAGATAAATAGTGATCTCAGCAAGGTTATGGAGTTCCATGGTTTGGGCGCTCGCTTGCTGCGTGGTTCAGGAGGATGCTGTGGAGGGCGATTCCCGCTGTTCTCCTTGTGCAGACACACAGGGAGATCCAGTTAAAGCTGGCACTGCCTGCAAGGGCTGCTCTCTCGTCCTCGGGGCAAGCTACAAACCCGTTTTTGCCTGGCAGAGCTGAGGTGGTGGCTGGGAAGTGCAGTGTGACCTTCTCCGTGGGCCCTGAGGCATGGCGAGCGTCCTGAGCCAGCTCCAACAGTGGCATTTTTCCACCACCGCCACATTTTCCTCCTGAAAGTCAAAATGTAAATTTTTTTATTACCTCTCGTGAATGTGACAAAGTCCTACTTAAAAATGTAAAGATTCCCATCTCCACATGCACCATAAAGGCCTTTGCGTTGCACGTGAAGCCTCCAGACTGTTGATTTATTATCGAGCCACAATGGCTGGAGCAGAAGAGCAAAGTTAAATCTACGAAAGTGGCTGATGTGACAAAATTAACAGTTGCCAGCAGAGGAGAGGGGAAGGCAAATGTTAATATTCAGCAAACTGGGGCCTGGGGAAGCAAAGTTTGACTTCACGTTCCATCTGCAAAAATCCTCCTGCACCACCAGGGAAGGGGCAAGAAGGATGCAGTGGAAGGGGACAGTTCAGGAAGGGGATTAAAATACCCTTATTTTTCCAGTTTGAGCCCAGCTCTGACTCCTGATGTTATATTTGAAGCTGTTGTTGCTGTTTTTCTGAACCAACAGGAGGGGCAGATGTCGTATCTTGCAAGCGGAGCTGAGCTTTTGGGGGATGAGGTTAATTATGGGGTTATTTGTTATGAACTTCTGAATTGAGATGTTTTGCTGAGTGGGCTGAGTCTGTGATGTGCAGCAGGGAACTCTGGAGCCCTCGTCTAACAAAAGAGTGAATCGTGTCTTTGGTGGAATTGTTTATGGCAGCCCAGGCTTAAAGTGGTTTGAGATGTTTGCTTTCACATTCCAGGTTTCTTTTCGCCTTGACTTGCAATTTTTGGGGGCTTTCTTATATCCAGATAAGTGTGCCATTCCAGCAGAGCCCCTCTTGGGTTATTTGTGGTGTTGCTGGCAGGAATTGACCCTTCTGGTATCTGGGAATTTTTCATGTGTTTTGCTTGAACAGCTCTGATAAAACAAATTACTTCCTAGACGGATATTTTGGAACCAAACCACCTTTTTTTCCCCCCCCAAACATCTTAAGTTTATGAAACAAAACATGTGAGAACTTGGCTGACCCACCTTTTATTGGGAGGTGTGGGTCATGGTTTGGATGAAAAGCTCTGTGCAAAACTCCAAAGCAAGACAGTTCCCTGCTAAACCTGCACGGGAAAAGGTTAACACAAGATGAATTGAATTATATTAGTGAAAATTGCATCATTAGAAGAAGCCTCTTCCTGCAAAATGCACAAATATAGCTGAATTCACAGATGCATTTTGGTCTTCTGCACCAGGAATATTTGTCATCCCAGAAAAAAGTGGAAGAGGCTTGTTCTTCAATGCCTGGCATGTCACTACATGCTGTGAAGTGCAAATAGAGGAAGAAAAATTAACACATAAAAGAAATGTACTGTTTCTGCAGGAAAATTAGCTAGTTAAAGCTGAGGGAAGTGGCTTTTTAATAAAATAAAATAGAAAAAAAAGAAACAAAACCGCAGCAGAAAATAGCATTCTCTTTTTGCTTGGCTGGGGAAAAAGAAGCATCTTTTATATTGCAACTCTGAATGCTCTGAGTCGGAGGAGATAATGAGAGGGAAAAATCCTTCCTACAAAAATGTAAAAGTGGAAAAATCCTGGAATCCCTTTCATATATCCAGAGCTGCAGTTCCCCACCAAGCACCAGCTGCAAGTGACTGTGACTGTAAGGAAGGAGGGGAGAGGAGGAGCCGAGCGCTGTTGCATTGCATGCACAGATTGCTCCCTGGAAAAACAGCCCTGCATTCCCTCCTCCTCTCCCCTGCCCACGTACAGACAAAAAAAGAGGGTCTCAAACTGTTGCTCAGTTGTGCAAACCTACTGAGTGTAAAGGAAAATAATCTAATTATTCTGTGGTGAGGCACTATCAAGTGCTTTAGATCCAGCGAGGGTCTATTTCTTGCCTTTGTTTTTTTTTTGAAAAGGATTTTGAAGGCTAATTGACTTTTTAACTCATCCCTTGATACTATCAGCCCTTATGGATTGAGTCGACTTCAGGGTGAGTTGGTGAGGTTGAGCAGGATCGGACTCTGAAGAGGAGAAGCTTGTCAGTGGTTCGTGTTCCCGAAAATCCATGAGGGAGAGGAGCAGGGCTGGCTTTGGGTTTGGCCAGGCAGGATGAGGAGCTGCCAGGCAGCGGAGCTGTGCTGAAGGAAGCACGAGGAGCATTGACCTTGGTCTTTGAAAAACAAACACTGGAAAGGTATTTTAAAAAAAATCAACTCACCGCTACGGTGAAAAATGGATCAGTGTCCTCTGATCTCATCGAACGTTATGGGATGGTTTTGTGTCCTCAGCGGGCCCTTGGAATAACTCTCCGTGTTGTCCATCGTGATGCTGAAAAAGGAGATGAGCAGAGCCTGGTGCTCCCCTTCCTCTCCTGCTCCAGGAATGTGTTCACTCAGGAGGCGTCGATGGCCACAGCTCCTGCGGCTGGGGCTCGAGGATTTCCAATGCTCACCATAAAACCCCGAGCAGCACACGAGGGGAACATGAAACCTGCTTCGTCAGCTCTCTGCACACACTGATGGTAGCAGTGAAGGCCCTGGAATAGTCTCACTCCTGAGCACTTGTGTGCTGCTTCCCAGGAGCTGTTTGAAGTCCTGATAAAGGTGTCTCAGAACAAGGAACGCTTGCGAGGCCTCTGTCTTTATTTTCAGGATTATGTTGTATATTTACATCAGAGAGATTTTTCTGAGTGAAGTAGGAGAGGACGCGTCTTTGGCTATGAGATGAGCAAAATGCTCAGCTCTGGGCTGAGGAAACAAATCCCAGCTCTCCTGAGTGAAACCCATGTGGTGTAATCCCAGCAGCTCCTCGTTACACGTATGTGCGCTTACAGGAGAGAGGCTTTGTGTCTGACTGGGACGGCTCTGTAGAGCTTCTGTCTAAATCTGAGGGTGGACTTTGAGCCTCCTTTTCCCTGCTCCTGACACAGTTCCAGCACCACCTCTGCCCAGCCCCGGTGTGGTATCATGCCCGCAGTCTGGTCCTTGCAAGGCAAAGGGCACCAAGGGGCAAGGGAAGGCTTGCTCAGACCTCCTCCAGGCAGTCGCTTTTAATTGCAAATGGTGTGATTTTTGAAAGGAGGGGAGGGAGAGCCCTTGCTCCAGGCTAGGGAGCAAGAGATTGAAAGCTTGCTGTGGTGGTCATCAGAGGTGAAGAATAAGTCATAAATGATCCAAGGGCAAAGGCCAAATATAGACTGATGGCTGCTTTGTTCCTGCAGCCTTGGGAAGGACCTTGGTGCTGCTCTGTGCTGGAGGCGCCCTGAGCTTAACCCTTTGCTGCTCAGCTGCTCACAGTGCGTGCTCTGGGCTGGTGTCGGGGTGCTGGCCTCCAGCCGGGCTGTTGCCTCCCAAATCTCCTGCAGGAAACCAAAACCTGCAAGAATTTCTAGGGGGGACGAGGGAAATAGGAAGCTTTGTGTTCTACTGCTTAAGCAAATGTATGGGGCTGTGGTTCTGTACTAATTGTACTAATATTGGCTTCAGAATGTCCTGTGGGAAATAACTTTGTCCTTTTCCCAGGCAAGTTCATGTGTTTACCTTGGTTTATCCTCTTAAAATGAGCACCATAAAGTTAGGAGCGACCCTCATGGTAAATTCTTCAGAATCTCCAATTCCTGCACTAAAGGCTTTGCTTTGGTCTCAGTGTTGGATGGTCCCAAGTGCTCAGGGTGACATTCTCTTGCCAGGACACGAGCAGGATTTCCTTCTAACCTGGTGGGTCACGTTCATTCTCTCGTTTAGCTTCTCTTCTTCCCTCTTCCTTTTGTCAGGGTCTCTTTACGCAGTGTACAGCGCAGCTATTCCCAAACACACATTCCCAAAAATCTTGCATAGAGCCCTTAAAGCCACCAGCTGTATGAAGAGACACCTGGGGAAGGTGAGGTACACCAGATCACCTCTCTTCAGAGGATCACCTCCCTGCACCAGCCCTGCGCTCTCCATTCCCATGTTCCCCTTGGAGCATCAAGCCCGGGCAGAGGAGCTGTCCCCAGGCCACGCTGGTGTGCAGAGCAGGTTTGTCCCCACTGGGCTGACTGCTTCCCAAACCCTGCCTGTTCCTCCCAGAGCTCTCACGCTGGGCACAGAGGCCGTGTGCCACCCTCCTGGCTGGCCCTGCGCAGCTGGCACGGCCGGCGTCCATCCGTCACTGTCCGCGCTGGCCGTGGCAGGCGGCCAGCACCGCGAGAGGATCTGAGCAGAGCAGCTTGTTGGCTTTGGAGCTCTGTGTGCCGCTCCTCCCCTTCCCCTCTCCAAATGAAGTGTCTTTCATCTTTCAAAGAAAGTGAAAAGAAAGCAATTCCCTTCGAAACCCGAGCAGTGCTGCAGGGTTTGGCTCACCTTAAAAGTGCAGGGTCTCGCAGTGGAATGGGGTCCTCTGACAGAATCCCCTGGGCACTGTCCTGGTCCTTTCCCCTGGGGCATGGCACAGTCCAATGTCACCCAGGTTGGGACGCTGCTGTGCGTGGCTTGGTGTCACCAGCACCATGGGTGTGACATCCCCCAGTGCCTCAGGTTATCTTTACAGCTGGGAAAAGTTCTTCAGCACCTGAATTTGAGCATTCCTGCAGTGGGGATGTGTAGGGCTGAGAGCAGATTTTACAGCCTGAAAGGACCCAGTTCCTTGCAGGTGCTAAAATTCATTTTACTGTACGTGCGAGTGAGGCTCCTCTCTGCTGGGAATTAAGTTAATTCTTATCTGCATGGGTTTTTTCGCTGTGGCAATTCCACTGTGGGTTATTTTGTACAAATTCCGACCCATTGATTTTTTTCTGGACCAAAATTATCTCAGCATCAGCTTCACCCAAGTTTAATGGAGGTGCACTAGGGGAAGGGAATGCTTCAGCTCATTATCTTCCAGGAGAGGCAGTGGCTGGATTTTCTCAGTTCCTTGCCAGACAGAGCAGAGGCTGGCTCCTTATATGTTTAAAATAATAATAATAAAAGCCCTTCCTGATGGGGGTCAGCAAGGGGGACAGCGGTGTGAGCACACATTTCTTCCCTTACAAACCTCATGCTGCAGGAGCAGGAAAGCTCTGTGGGGAAAAACAAACGCACACCTCCGCCTGCCTCGGCAGTCCTGTGCCCGGCATGCATTTTCCTGAAATCAAAGGGGGGATCGGCAGCAGGAATGTTGAGCTGGAGCTGTGATCCTCAGGTGTGACACCGGCCCCGCCGCAATGAGATGCACAGTCATGCTCTCTCCCAGACGCAGGGTTAAAGATTTGCTTGGGGCCAGTCAATAGCACGCACTGAGTATCTTCCTCAAGAATGTGTCTGCTCTTTTCCTGCCTCCAAGTAGCAGCACTTGAGTCTCAGTCCCCTACTTGAATCACTGCACTATCTCCACTTCATCAGAAACCAGAGTTGAGTCTTTGATGATTGTTGTGACTCACGGTGTCACAGAACTACTTACCCTGTGATTTCAACTTTAATCACTGATCCACTATCTACAGAGCTGCCTGTGGAACAGTTCAAATTGTAATTATAGGAAGCTCATCTGCTGCAAGCCACAAAGCAGGCTTTACCATATGCCTTTAAAGGTGAACTGATGTCATGATGAAATAACTGTGTTTTGCTGCAGATTGATACCACTGGCTGGGAAGTTAACATACAGCATGAAAGCTGTGACATTTTGCAAGCCACGCTATCGCTCCCTAAGTCATGTTAACCTCACATTCCCTGTTGTTTTACAAGGGATCTGCAGGTAACTGGGAAGTGTCCTCAGCTGCCTGAGGATGGGGAGGGGATGTGGTACTGGGGGAAAGAGCTGAGCAGTGCTACCTGTGTACCACAGGCTCAAAAATATGGACGTGTATTTCTCCTTTGCCCCTCACCTGACCTTAACATTTATTTTGATATCTTTTTCTCTGCTTTGAAAAGGACTTCCTAATTTTCTTTTTTGGGGTTACTGCTGTGTCTGTCTCAGAAACCTTTTCCTAGGGGGTATTTCGTGTCTCCCCTTGCCTGAGTGCTAAAAGCCATGTCAAAGCTCTGCCCTGTGCTCATTATTTCCCAATTTCCTCATGAGAGTATTCCTCATCTGTACAGCTCAGGGGGGATACAGGGCAGGACGCAGGTGCAGGGAAGTGTCTTGCCCAAAATTTTAATCCAAGTCCACACAAGGGTTCCTGCAGTGCCTCACTTCTCAGAAGCCCCAGAGAGAATTCCAGAAGCCTGAGCAAAATCGCCTTGCTCTGAACACGTGCAGTAGGAAGCGTTATTTGCTTTCTCAACAGCCAGAGCACAGTGTTCAGGCTGTGCCTTGTCCCTGCAGCCCCCGGGTTGGAGAGGAGCAGTGGAGATGGCAGAGTTTGCTGTGGAAGGTCTTTCAAAGCCCCTGCAGAGCAGTGAGCAGCACTGAGCTCTCAGGGATGTGATAGAGGTGGTTACACCCCCAATTCTTTGCTCACCTCCTCCTCCGCCCCCGCTGTGGCTGCATTTCAGCACTGTCAGGTTTGAAGGGACATTTGGGAGCTGGAAGGATCTCTGTAAGCCCAGCCCAGCCATCTCTCAGTAGATTCTCCGTCTGTTCTCTAATTAAGCTGTTGCCATAAAGTAGGGAAATGAGATCTGCAAGTCCAAAGTTGTCAACTCCTCCTGACTCCTCCAACTCTCTGCCTGAGCTTCTCTGCTGCTCTTTTCTCCTGCAACTGGCCACATAAAGATAAGTAAGGGAGATGGTTTTATGGCAAGCAGCTGGGGAAAATCACGTTGCTTCAGTTTCCATAAAATAGCCGAGCCTCAGCTTTTTTATCCTGCCCATTCGCACATCCACTATAAAAGGGACATCAGTTATAAACATTTCCTGTTTGTGCATACACTCTTCCAGTGCTTATGATGTATAGACTGACAAAAGGCTTAATGCTTTGAATATATAAAACACAAGGCCTGTGCAATGGAGGGTGACAGTTGCCCTTTAATGTTCTGCTTTTTAAAGATCAGGGTAGAGTTCAGAAAGCATAGTCATGAGGTTTAATGATTTAATGGGGACGACTGGGGAGCAAAAATAGTTACTACACCCTGGGGAAAAGTGGTTCCTCATACATATTACTTTAGCCTAATGGCCTATGAATGCTTCCTCTGTGGCATAGGAGGGTGTCACGGTACATAGACTCTATAATACTGAATGGGTTGATTAAATGCATATTAAACAATACTAAATTGGAAAAAAAAAGGCGCCACCAACTGTATTTATTCTGTTCTTAGAAAATGTTGTTACTCATTCAATTTCATTTGTGATATTATTATAATTTTCCCCCCATTTCCTGCTCGTGGCAGAGCGAGGGAGCCAAGTGTAAACACCGTTGATGGATCAGAGCTGGCCGAGCTCTCGCCGTGCTCTGGGGGGAGTGGGGACAGGGCCTGGGCAGCTCCGGTGTGCTGCTGATGGCTGCAGGTGGCACCTTCTCAAAGTGCCAAGCAAAGCATTTCTCTGGGAAATGGCTTTTCCCTTTGTCCCCATGCTAGGGCATCTCCCTACCTGCTCTTCGTGTGCCACCCGCGCTGTCCCCGCTCAGACCAGGGCCTGGTGTGGTGGTGACCGTGGTGACCCCGCTGGGTCACCTCCCTGGCACCCCGTAAGGGCTGGTCCATGTCACCAAACCCAGGTCCCAGCTGGCTGGAGGAGTGGAACTGCTCATCCTTGCAGCACAGAGGGTGACGAGGGCCGCGGGTTCTGCGGCACTCTCAGGCTTTGTTCGCCCTTAGCCCAGCCCTGATGTCCCCATGTCCCTGTTAGTAACACTGCACACCCTGGGACAGAGGCAGCAAGGGCAACCAAACCCTTCGTAGGCAGTTTTGGGGCAAATGTGAACACTCCCTGCACCAGCGCTTCCCACTGTGTTTTTAGGACACATCTGCTGTTGTTAATGCCTGCGCAAATTCACCGTTCCTGGACAGACTGTTTTTCTTGCTGATATTCTGTGAACTTCTAGAGGTTCCAACAAACCTTATTAAGTCTGATATTTTTGGAAGTCACCTGACAGTTCTGCCCAGGTATTTCTATACCACAGTATTGTCTCGTAGGATATGTGTTAATTATCACCTGTATTTCATCTCTGACATGTATATTCCCTCCCAAATCTTGTTACCTTGATGAATGAAGAATCTTCTTTTCTACAGCCCTTCCACCAACGTGCATTTGCTCTTTTCTTTTTCCTTTTTACTGCTTCAATCAGTTGCTTTATTCTGCACTTTGTAGTTTCAAACACAATTTACAGTTCGCCACACTGCAGAAGTAGCTGGAGCACTGAGCAACCCCAAATTAAAGGGAGAGGAAAAATTGCCTTTGTAATAAGAATGGCAGGAGGGTTGCAACCAGCAGAAATAATAATTTGTCTGGAGGAAAAACGGCAGTGGGAAGGCGTGAGAGGAGGTTGTGTGTGTCATCTGGGCTGGAGGGTTTGTGGGACTCTTAGAGGCATCTCTTCCTCCTTTGTCGTTGAAGTCCTGCTGCTTTGACGAGAGCAGCGTTCAAATATTTGCTCTCATCCCCTCTGTGAACTGCCCAATGTGTTCTGGGAGTACATGAATACGAGAGGAAGAGCGTTGGAGGGAATTTAATGGGTTTGAAATTACAGTGTCATAGGTTGTGGCTCCAGTGATGGCTCTGAGACGTCCCACACCTCTTTCAGGTCTGGTCCTAAAAATTTGCTTTCTATCTCTTTATTTTGAGGTGGTTTTAAGCACAGAACCCCAGATGGGTTTGGGTTGGAAGGGACCAATGATTATCTACTTCCAACCCCTGCCTTGGGCAGGGACACCTCCCAAAAAAATTTTAAAAGCATTTTCCTTTCCATGTCTGGAAGCTTCTGCTCTCCAGACTCCTGCCTTCTGTCTCCGGTGATCCTTGTGTGTCTTGGGCACCTGGTGATGCTGAGGGAGGATCCTGAGGTTCACAGGATGAGCTGCAGGAAGAGCCTCCTTTACTGCCCATGAAATTCCCTCCAACACAAACACCGATCCCAGCAGCCAGGGAAAGGACCTTCCCTCCCCCTCCCAACAACTTATTATCGATGGAAACATTTTATAAATAAACATCTCTAGGTAACATATTCCATAAAATATCTAATTATAGATTATTGGATTGAACATTTCTTGCTTCAAGTAAGTGATAGTTTTTTCCCCTCAGGAAGCCAGCTCAATGCTCTTTCTGGGGAAATTATGTGTATTTATTCTATGTTCTATAGGCAGTGTCTTTTTATGTTGTTAATAAATAAACTACAGTGCAGTGCTTTACCCTAAGTAAAACTAATGAAGGTCAGGCTTTGCCTTTTTTTTAAAAAATTTTCCTGGTCCCATCTCTCCTGTCTGGTGGTCTGCAGTCTTGGCACAGTGAACTTTGTAAGGAAGGAAATGAAAAGAAAAGGGAATGAAGAAAAATGCAGAATGGCTTGGAGATCTGCATTCTTGCACCTCCCCCAGAGCAGATGCCTTTAGATATTAAAAAATTATTGGAGGAAAAAAAAAAGCTGAAAGCCCAGGATTGAGCAGTGGTGTTGAATTTCAGCCCCATTCATCCTCTGGGCAGCTGTTGGGGGCTGTAGATCTGAGAGTTTGATTTGCACCACTGCCAAGTTGGCAACGCTTTCTCAAAAATTTCCTTCTAGCTCTGGGTCTGACAACCCTTTCAGTGGAGACATTTCTCCACTCTGGTGCCGTCCTTTCTCTGGGGAAGCTGCGGCTCAAGCTGAGCTGTCTGAAGGGACTTGAACCCCATGGCAGGCTGAGCTTGCAGGCTCCTCCTGGGTTTGCATGGAGTCCTTGAGATGGACCAGGCTGGCATTTGCCCCTGGGCCACCGTCAGAGCAGAGCAGAGGACGTGCCAGGATAGTGTGTGGTGGCACGGAGGTGTGCGTGTGGCTCTGAGCTCTCCTGCACCCTCATCCCGAGCAAAAGGGGAGAAAACCCCAATCAGGGAGCTGCTCCCTTCTCGTGCTCCCTCACCTGCCATTTTAAACAAATGCAAATTAAAACCCTCCATCGGGTTGGTTCATTCCCTTCCTCCATGTAACTGATGTTATTGGATTTTTATGCAGCACATTACACCCTGAGCCATGTCTTCTACTATTTTGCTTTCAAATTGTATCTCCTGCCATTTGTGTCACATTTAAAATGCTAACAGTATAGAATGTCATTTACAGAATCGGGGCGTTTGCTGCGGAAAATTAATTTGACTTATTCCTTCTGCCTGTTCCTATCTCCAGGCCAATATTATGCTACTCATTCTACAAGAGTAATACTTAATGAATAGGACTATTAATAATGTCAAGGTCCATGGGGGTCTTATGGGTAACGGATAGGCGTAGACTGTAAGGGGGCAGTCACCTGACTTCGGTTAATGTTCCATGAAAATATCAGGCAGTGCAATGTAATTATGGAGCAGAGGATAGTAAAAAAGGCAGGGAACTCAGAGTTTCTTAAATATTTTTTCAAATTAGTCAGTGCTTCTTCGGTAATTTACCTGGAACCTTCGTCAGACCAGGTGTGAAAGCTGTTTAAAATTCCGAAGGGAAAGAACCCGACAACTGGGTGCCTAATTCATAAAAAGGGAGTAAGGCAGAGGAGGTTGCAGTGCTAGGCAGGAATTGTGTGTGTTTGGTGGGATGTGTCTGTGTGTGTATGTGATTCCCATTTGCAGGAAATAGGAGTGAGAGGAAAGGGGGCTTTGGCTGTGGTTTGAGTTTGTTTTTTTCAGCTGTACCTGTCTGGCCCTTAAAAATAATCAAAAACTACTGGGGACAACACAAAATTAACATTCATAATGGAAAAAAAATGATGATCAGAAGAAACAAAGCTCCTCTTCCTGCTCTTTGTAGCAGTGCTAGCTGTGAGAATCGCAGGCGGGATGGGATGATGGGAGGCACAGCCTGCCACGGATGCCCAGGAAACCTGTCCCAGCTTTCTCCAGAGGTCACCCTTGGGAGATGTGGCACCTGGAGGACCCCAGACCTCACGGGATGGAGAGCTGATCTCGGGGTTGTTTGACCCCAAGACGTTTCTCTCTCCGATTTGGGGTCGATGGGGTCTGTGCAGGTGGGACTGGGCTCAGCACACCTGGAGGGGAACACCTTTCCCATAACCGCGCCTTGGCCAAGCTCAGTGCAGCGCTTTGGGCTCCCGCTCGGTTGCCCTGCTCCTCTTCACCCTGCTCCTGTTATTCTTTCCCCTCGAAGAAGCTTTATTCATTTGTGAGCGTGCCTTAATCCCGGCAGCATTAGGCAGCCCCAGAGCGGCTCTGTGCCTCACTAATTCCCACTATTAGGCCACCTGCTGGCACCTCCCGAACGGAGCCGGGTCCTGTCACCGCTCGCCATGAATAAACATGGGAGAGACAAATGAGGCACGGCTGGGGCACTCCACAGCCTCAGATCCACAGCCACAGCTCCTCAGCCACAGTTCCATAGCCACAGATCCACAGCCAGGGCTTCCCCAGGCGCTGCTCCACGGCCGTGCCGTGATTGCGCCACCTTGGCTTGGATTGGCACAGTAAATTTGTTCTCCTGAAGCTTTCTGGAGGTCCTGTAAGGCCAAGCATTCCCCAGAACCTGCCAGATCCAGAGGGACTCAGGTCCCCTCCACTCTGGTCAACGTTTAGGGCATGAGGGACTGAAGGAAGGACCTGGAGAGGGATGGGGCAAAATATAGTAACTCCTTCCTTCCTTCCTTCCGCACCATTCCTTCCTTCCACACCATTCCTTCCTTCCTTCCGCGCCCTTCCTTCCCTCCTTCCTTCCCTCCCTCCCTCCGCACCCTTCCTTCCTTCCTCCCTCCCTCCCTTAGTGTGGAACCAAATATTGAAGTCTTTTTGATAGTTCTTTGCAGGACATTGGTGGTTTTAGTATTGATTTATTTAAAAAAACAAACAAACAAGTAACCCCATGGGAAAAAACCTAACCTACAAAACAAACAAATGAAACCCAAACGAAACTCACCAAATATTGACTGAAAAGTGAAATGAAATTTACTTTGAAACTTTCCTGTGCTTGAGAAGCCTCCTTTTGGTGATACAGCTCTGGGATGAAGGAAACTGTCTCTGAGTGGAGAATTGAATATCCAGGGATTTCTCTCAAACCCCCTGCTCTGCTTTATTAGACAAACCAGCTGATTTCGCTGATGCTTCCCCCTGACTCTGGGATGTCTGATGTGTGTAACAAGCCCAAAGTGTAAATTTTTAAGGGCCATCCTTCCTGTTGTGCCTATTCCACTCAACACGAGCCCCCAGGAGCAGAGTGAAGGCTGCCCGGAGCTCCTGGCAGCGTTGGGAGCAGCGGCGTGGCACGAGCAGCCAGCCAGGCTGTGTAGGTGAATGCTCTAAATCCCTGGATCACAGAAGCTCAGGGGCCATATCCACAAACCAACACAGCTCCTTTCCCTTCGACCCCCATCTACTCCTGCCACTCTTTGATTTCTCCTCTTGCCTCAGATTTACAGCTACCTTGTCCAAATATATTACGGGAAATAAAGGATAAAATGCTTTAAAATCCTACCTTCCCAAGCCAGAGAACAGGCTTGGGTGAAAATAAATGAGCTGGTTTGTTATATTGCTCAGCCTCTGTCACGTGAAGGTGAGGCCTCCTTTTTTATTATTATTATTTTTTATTGCCACCCATTTGCCTTCATTATAATTTATTTGTTAATCCATGCTCCAGCTCATGAATTTTGCATTTGGGGAGGTGGAGGGAAAGGGGAGGGGGATTCAAAGCACCAAAAAAAGATGCTGGCCCACTTAAAGGTGAAGGACACAGTTGGAGGGCAGGGCTGCCTCCCTGGCCTTCCATCATCCTTTTAAAAAGGCAAATATGCAGTCAGCAAAAAGAGAAAAAGAGGGGGGGAAAAAAGCCTAAAGACTTCCCAATTAATAATTACTCTGATGTCCTCAGTGGGATTCAGAACCTCACAGGTCAGAGAGGACAAATTCCAACCCCCTTTTCTCGAGCTCTTCTCCTCAGGTGAGCTGATGGCTTCAGTGCTGTGCTTCCATGTCCCCCATGCCAAGTTTCCTTCCTTCCTTTTCAGGTTTTTTTTTCTTTTTTTTTTTTTTTATGAGGCATCCTGAGTGTAAAAAATATGGCCTGCCTTTATGGTGCTCCAGCACGAATGAAGCTATAAAATTATGAACAGTTTTTATGATGGCTATTCAGGGGATGCTTTTATATTGATGGTGCACATGCTGTATCTATCTTTTTTTCCCCTTTCTTTTTCGCGTCCCTCCTTTTCCCTGGAAAAGATGGCAAGATATGTGTGTGGGTGGGGGAAAGCTGTGGTGGGGGGGGGGCTGTGTAACTATTTTTCATGCATTTAATATATTAATTATCCGGTAAATGCTCCCTGGGCTGTACTTGGGATGCCGAAGAATGACAGCTTTTCAGCGAAGCTCCAAAGGCAGCCCATCAGCCCACAGTGTATTATGTCGGAGAGGTCAGGGTGGGGTTAATGTAACTTTTTATTTGCTGATTTTTCATAGATGGGAGCAAAGCTGGTAAGGGGAAAAAGAGAGAGAGAGACTGAAAAGAAGGTGCAAAAAGAGCAGAGATGATGGCAAGTCTGTTACAGCCCCTCCTGCCTCCCAGCCCACGCCAGAGGTTGATTATGCAAACCAGGGAGATGCTCACAACCTTCCTGGGATGCTCCTTCTCCTGGGGCTTCTCTGCAGGAAAGGGGACAGAATTCTGCCAGGGGAAAGTCTGTCCAAGGGACAGCAACGAGAAATCCCATGTGCAGTAACTAAACTCAAAACAGGTCATCTGTCCTCACTGGAAAGAGACATATTCAGGCAAAAAAAAAAAAAAAAAATTAAAAAAAAAAGAAAAAAAGAAAGAAAGTAGGAAGAGATCTTGGCTGCTCAGGGGTTCCTGAAGCCAAAGGTGAACCCGAGCTGGGTGTGCAGGAGGGGTCTGGCTGTCAGGGAATCCTGCTCCGCCAGGAGCCTCTGCGTGGGTGGTGGTCTTGGCTGCAGTGGCAGGAGTGTCCCTGGAGGACCTGCAGCCCTCTGAGGACAATTGCTCCCTCTGCCCCTGTGCCCTTCCCTCCCCTCGTGCTCCGGAGGTCTGGGGCAGCCCTGCTCGAATGGCTGCCTCTATCCAGTATTGATCTCAGAGGTAATAGGGGTTTAATTCTCATTTAAGAGGCCTGTAAGTGATCTCAGGAAAGACACTTAAAAAAAAAAATAATAATCCTATCTAAACCAAGGTGCACAAGCTAAAGAAATCTGAATCAATTTAAATCTTTTAGAAATTCTCTAGCAAAGTGACTGAGCAGGAGAGTCTGTGTAGCTTTAGCATCTGCCCCATCAGGCAGAGGTACACAATGTGGTGTTGCTTTATTTCAGCTAATAAAAATAATCCTAGTGTTGCATATATTTGGGTCAAAAGTATATTTTGTGCCTGCAATATCCATTTGAATGAGGGCCGTGTGGAGTGAGGGAGTGTTCTTGTGTGTGCATTTACCCAGCGCTGCTCCCATTACATTTGAATTGCGTACAGTACGTCCCACTGAGTGTAATTACCACAGCTTTGTTCTTCTGGCTTTTCCATATTTTAACGCTCCAAACTATCCTAAATAAGTAGGATTGGGTTGAGTTGTGTTCTTGGAGAAACTGAGCCTGTCTTCATCAGCCTCCCCTCATTTGTGGTGCTGTGGGGACCCACAGAAAATTGATGGGTGCCAGTCATGTCCACTGCAGCAACTTCTATCTGTGTCACCAAAACAAGGATTTATTTTTTTTATATATGGCTTTAATTGGGAACCTTTCCTAGTGGCCTGCAGCCTCCCAAACGAGGTTTATGGTTGAAGAGTAGATGAGAGTAACCTTTCTCCAATGAGCTGCTGATGTAAAAATGGGCCTGAACCAAAAGTCACGTTTCAAAGTTTTTCCCCAAGTTATGGAAGGGCTTGAATTCTAAGCCAAAAGGTCTCATAAATGGGTTTTGCTGTGCAGCACAAGCCGTGGGTGTTAGAGGATGGAGAGCAGAAATGATGGAGAACAGAAGACTATGAAAAATCAGTGGCAGGAGCCCATGAGCCGAAGTGCTGTGAACTGGTGGGGAGTTCCCTGTGGGGCTGGACACCTCAGTCAGCACCTTACAGAGAGCCACGAGGAGCTCCCAGCCCTTCTCCTGTGCTGTCGTATCTGCACACAGAGCTCAGGCACAGTGCTTAGCTTCCTTGGGTCTTCCAGCTCCATCCCAAGCCCTTCCTGCCTGGAACTGGGCTGGATCCTCTCCTTGGACAGGCACAGCATTGCCCAGGGAGAGGTGCTGCCCTAATAACCACAGCTCAGTCCACTCCCGGCTCGCTTCCTCCTACATTTCGCAGGAGGAATTACATTCCGTATTTTATTTTTTCATGTTAATATTTCACATTTCAGAAATGTGAAATAAATAGAGGAGCAGCTGGCAGGTAATACAGGGCACGCATAGAAACTTCAATAGGAACACACAAAAAAATACAGTAACAGTGTGAACTTCTCTTGCCTGGCAGATATTGTTTCTGTCAATATTTTTAATTTCAGCTCCTGGAAGTGCTGCCTGAATGGGATGGAGAGCTGAGGTCTAAGCAGATGGTTATTAGCAAACTGATAAGCTCATTCTGCAGCCAGGTATCTGAGCACAGAAATCCTGGTGGAGCTTTCTGCATGTTTTTCTGGGAAGACTTTTGCACAGTTTAGAGTCACCTTGCTGACCAATTTATTTGCCAGCTAAGAAACGTGTTTAGATAATTGTACTGTATTGCAAAATAATGACCGCTAGAAAATAAGGGTAAAAGATAAAAAGCTGGATCTTCAAATTGCCAGAGGTCCCTTCCTTTATTTTCTTGAGGTGTCTGTCCATTCCTAGCCCTCCAAAAGCTGGCTGTGGGAAGCCCTCACAATGTTTTACTGAGTCGAGTATAAACAGAACAGTTTAAAAATTTATTTCACAAAATGCTGCCTTTACTATTTATGGGCTGATGTCAGTGCTAAAACCCTGAAATGGACTGGAACCATAACTGAGGCCGAGTGACCTTTCCCTGTTCTGCTTCAGTAAGTGCATCCACGGCGAAGAGCAACTGCAACATCACTGCTCAGTTTTGTCCCTCAGATCTTTGGGCATTTCATGCAGGTGCAGCAATGGGAAGCGACAGGACGTGCCCCTGATTTTGGTTATTTTCTTTGCCTCCGGCTATTGTTTCCTCCCAGCGATTCCATGTGGCAGGAAATCTGTTTGTTCCCTGTCCGTCTGTGCCAAAACCACCCCGAGCTGGGATCCAAATTCTCCTGGGCTCTCCAAACAAAGATCTGTGCCCCTGCCAAGCCTCAGCAAGGTCGGCAGCGCAGCAGCACGAGGAGCTGAGCAGGGATTTATGTTCCCAGCACAGAGAAGAGAATCAGGGCAGGCTGAGAGCAGCTTTCCCCAGGAGACTCCAGGTGGTGTGGTACCTGCTCCAGCTGTGGTGGGGAGCCAGGGCTGGGAGTTTAGCAGCTCTACAGCAGCTCCAGGTGCTGTACAGGTATCAGGAAAACTCCTGGTGGATGTTGGAGAAGGTCTAAAGAGGTCTGGATATGAAATGCTCCTCCATGGAGAAATGAGGGCAATGAGTTGCCTGATTCAGTCCTAGGCTCTGGCGATGCCCCCACGGCTGTCCCAGCTCTCTGTGCCACCTTTCCCCATCTCCCCCACCAAACCTGCATTCCTTTGAAGCTTAACCAGGTGCTTTGGCTGAGAACAGAACAGGCTCATTGTGGCAGCTGCAGTCACCCCTCAGTGTCTGTCTGGAGATCACCCAACAGCCCAAACAGATCAGCTGAAACAGCAGGGGGACGCAGGGCAGGTCCTCTCTGGCTTCCCTTGGCATTGTGACATTGTAGGATGAGCTCGGGGGGACTGAAAGCCCCTGGGAAGAGGAACCCTCTCGGGACAGCCCAAGGGGAGCTGGCTCCCTGCTGGGGGGTGGAGGGGACAGCTCTGGGGTGTCACAGCCCCGCTGCCCTGGAGTAGCTGACAACCACCACCACCTCAGCCACGGGAGGAGTGCTGCACCGAGAGCTCTGACCTCATAAAACTGGATTGGAAATGCAGGCATGATTAACTTGCCATAGATTTATGTGGAATTAGTATGTGTTTCAATGCTGGGGTTATAAATACAGGTTGCCCTCATCTAACCAGCCGGGCTTTACATAATTTCAGAAGGGTCCTCACAGTGGCAGCTTTAAAATGACAAAGGAGGGAAGGAAGAGCTGAGCCTGGCAGGTGCTGTATTAACTGCACCCCTGATCTTGCAGGAGACTGAGGGGAAGGGGGAGAGGATGTGAGTGCTGAGCACACCCTGCTCCACACGGTGCAGCTCACCTGCAGGGGCTGGAACCAGCCTGGGCACCCCTGGAGAGGCTGTGGTCGCCCCTGGACCCCTGGAAGTGTCCAAGGCCAGGCTGGATGGGGATTGGAGCAGCCTGGGCTAGTGGAAGGTGTCTCTGCCCATGGCAGGAGGTTGGACTCAATGACCTTTGCAGGTCCCTTCTGACCCAAACCATTCTGTGACTCTACAAATCGCTGCTGAGGGCTTTGAGCTGCAGAGGAAGGTGCTGTAGAGGGGAGGCTCAGGTCTCTTCACAGTCTGCCTCACAGGCCAGCATTGCTTTCCTTTTCCAAATAATCTTCAGCCTCACAAGAATCATCCTTGGCATCCCCACACGACAGGTTGCCTCTCTGCAGAAGCTTTGTCTTGTGCTATGTTCAGGGGATGGTCCAAGAGCTGCCTTAGCTCTGGCTTGTGCTGCTACCGCAGCCATGTGCCAGGAAAGAGCCGCTCCGAGCCGGAGCAGAGGGTCACCCTGGAGGGGCAGCGCTGCTGCTGGGCACGGGAAGGGTCACAGGGACGTGGACACCCAGGAGGTTTTCTCTGATTTCCTCTCTTTCTTTTGGACAATGAGTTTTCGAGCTTCTGAATCTCCCAGTAGCTCGTGATTTAGGGTGAGTGCCAACCATCCAGACGAGCTGCAGATGAAGGATCTATTTTTGCTTTAGCATATTTTTAACCTCTTTTCTTTGTTGTTCCAAATGCATTCACGCCAGATTTAAAAACAAACAAACCCCACAAGGCGCCCGGTGAGACTTTCCCATTTGTTAACACCTGAAAGGAGCCTGCTGTGACACAGGGACCCTCTTGTTCTGCTGGGATTAGCTCCCTGGGGATTTGGGCTGGGCTCTGGAGCTGGGCAGGGCTGTGGAGGTGCCAGGAGGAACCTCATCCCACCAGGGCCACGCTGCTCTCTGTCCCTCCTGCGGAGCGAGGCCAGGCACATGCCCCCAGCTAAAAGGTATCTGAGTAAACCTGGAAGAGCATCCTTTGAAATTCTAATTGCTGCAACACTGAGCTTTCCAACCTGTGCAGTTTGTGGCAGGGCAGACTCAGCTGGGAGTTGTTTGTTTTGTTTTTTCACAGCACTCTGAGCTGCAAGAAATCCGAACATCAGTCTGGGGATGTCTTTATGAACTGTTATCTTTTTCTTGAGCACTCAAAATATATTTTTCTGGCATAATATCCACGTATCTATCATATGGTGCATGTCGAGCTTCTTTCAGTGTGTGTTAGTGTACGAACAGCTGTGTAACTGTACATATATAATATCATAGGCCTTGATCCTCTCCTGTGTTTCACTTACAGCATGAGCAGTGCGATTTGACTCTGGAAGGATATTTGTTGGTAAAATTAACATTAGGGATGGAGTGTGGGTTTAATTTTTTTATTATTTACGTTCCCTACGTCGTTAGTCAGTTATGTAACCGCAGATGTCACCTGCGTGTTCCTTGTTTAAATCCCAGCAAACCCCAGCGTCACCTCCACCAGCGCCCTGAACCTGCAGCCCCCGAGAGCTGCGGGGCCAGGCAGGTGAGGGGAGTGGTCAGTAAAATCCAGACTATTACTGAAAATAATCAGGAGCAGTTGGCAACCCTGCTCCTGCATATTCGCCAAGCGCTCGGTGATTCAGCCCCTCTCCATTTTCAGGCCAGCGCGGCCGTCACTCTGAATTATTTTCAGTGAGCACTTCTATATCTCATGTCAGTTCCCAGTTCGAACCCATCACCGAGTGTCGAGGCTGCGACGTGCCATCCATGCCGATGAGCAGCCCCCCTCCCCTGCTTTGCTATTAACCTTTCCTTTTACCAGAGTTACCCCTTTGTCCTGCTGCAGTTTGCAGTGCCTGATAGAAGCAGCTGCCTGTGGCCAAACGAACATCACATTTACATTTTCTTTCTTGAACCGAGGAGTGAGATGCGGAATTGCAGTAAATGATCTCCCCTTTCTCTTTTTTGCCTCCCCCCCCCC
>VZRL01001718.1:115039-171092 GCA_013397895.1 Origma solitaria | reverse complement strand
TTTGCCCCCCCCCCCCCCCGCAATCATCCTTAATGCATTGCTTAGAAATCTATTTCTTATCTAATTTTACTGGATGGATCAACAGGGCTGAGAATGTAACCCTTTGTCATCTATGGAAATCTTTTTATCCCATAAAAATGATTAGATTTGATGCAATTAGGATTATGAGGAGGTGGGGGGAGCCTGAGACACTGTGCCTTGTGCGCTGCTGGCTGCTGACACATTAACAGCCTGTTTATTAACTGCTCTACATTTGGGCTACGAGCAGTGCGTTCTCATGCCTGATAACCCCAGCACGTGCCCGTAGGAAACGGGAGCCTCACTTTTTTGGGCTGGCCCCCTCCCACCTTTCTGCATGTGAATCCGGGAGGAGGGATTTGGCTGGGAACAAAACCTCTGCGGCGGGAGAAAAATGCACATTTCCATTCGCCGCTGCTCCGAGCGTGGCTGGCGCCGGCGTCTCCTGTAGCAGGGAATGTGTGAAATGGATCTGCTCCTTCCCTTCCTGCCCACTGTGCACCACAGAATCATGCAATGGTTGGGTTGGAAGGATCTTCCAAGGCCATCCCATTCCAATCTCCATTCACGGCTTTGGATGGGCTTGAGGGGTTTGCACCAGATGTGTTCTGCTCCTCCTCACCAGCTCTGGGCTGAACTCCTCATCCTCTTCTACCAATGTGACTCTGCTGTGCCTCCAGCTCGGACCTGCTCTTGGGGGAATTCATTCTGTGAGATAATCTGCAACGTTTTTTTCCTCTCTGATGCTGTCAGAGAGATAGAATATGTATGGGTTATGTCCAAAAAGGTTTGTAAAAACACCTCCCACACCCCTTTGGCTGCTTGTGTTCCTCTCCTGGCTCAATGGCAAACCCAGGGGGGCTCATGGTGAGCTCAGGGAGGCATTTTTGTACTGCCAGGGGTCCGTGTGTGTGCTGATCTCTGCTCCTCTGCCCTCCCTGCCCTGCCCGTGGGGTGGATGAGGACATGGGGCCCTTCACCTGCTCTGAGGGGCACCCACAGACATCCTCCTGCTCCAATCCTTCACCTGCAGATTTTCAAAAGTTGCTCCTCTTTCTTCACGTGAGGAAAATTTATTCCTCGGCTTCCCCATTTGTGAATAACAACTTCAGGCCGGGAGAGAACAGGATCTGACTGTGAGTGATACAGGACTCAAAGGAAAATTTTACATAAAAGCAAAGGAGGGAATTTACTGCAGGTCCTAGAAATTAATAAAACGAGGCTAAATAAATCTGATATTGCACAAACTTTGCATGTAGGCTTCCCCTCTGAGCAGCAGCTCCCTGTGAGAGGCACAAAGCTGTGTGCGGATGCTGAAGCACTTCTCTGACACAAGTCAAAGGCCAAAATCCAGCCTTTGTTTCTCCTGATTGCCAGCACAGTGAGAATATTTAATTTCCAAACATCTCTGTGCTACTTAATAGCAATTTTCCCTGGTTTTGTTTGCAGATCACAAACACCCTCATGGGGGCATGGCTCTCCACCCTGCTCCTCTCTGCTTGCGCTGGTCATCTGCCTTTAATTGCGCCCTGTTTCGTGACTTCAAGTGGCTAAAAATAACTCCAGAAATAAGTTTGGGCACAGCAGCTGCACACACCCCTCCGTGTCACGCTGTGCCCGCCGTGACAATGGGATCCCAGCAGTTGGCAGGGCCCTGCTGAGGGGATGCCAGCGTGGGGACAGCTTGGGGACAGCTGCCGAGCCGGGCTGGCAGCAGCCCCGACGGGGCTTGAGACATTCCTGCTGCAGCCTGCCAGGGAAACACGGGCTCACGCTTCAGTCCTTGCGAGGATTTGGTTTAAAACTGTTCTTGTTTGGCAACTTCCCTTTAAAAATCAGCCTCAGGGAGATGTGCCAGCCCAAAGCTCCTCCTGTCCCGTGACCGGAGTGTGTCTGTGTGTCTTATGTTTAGGTTTTACAGTGTTTTAGCAGCAAAACAGGACACAGATGACTTTTATTCTAGCAAAGGAGGTGGAATGTTGGCTATTGCCTTTTTCTCAGTGACTAGGGGAAAGCAAGGCTGGCTCAGCTCTTTCCTGCTGTGGGAATGCAATGATTCCCAGGATTTTGTTAACTGGAATAAGCCTTGTGCAGTACTGGGTTAAGCCTGATTTGTGATCAATTCTCCTTTTCCTTCTCCTCCTCTTTTTTCCTTCCTTGTGGTTTTTTTCCCGTGAACCGGAGAGGCTGGGCAATGGTAAATCTCTCCCATTCCCTTGCCCTGCAGCCTTTGTGAGCACTTCGGAACCGAGGCAGTGACCTTGCATTGGGCTCCAGCTCCTCTCTGCATCCCAGCAGAGCCGTGGCATGGGGGATGAGCCTGTGCAGGAGCTGATGCTTATTAGCCTTCATCCTGGAGAGAGAAACAGCCCCTCATTACCAGGGGCAGAGCAGTGTCCCCTGTCAGGCGGTGACCGAGACCTCGGCCACTTTAGCACGGGGGCACATTTGGTGATTTACAGCTCCCGGGCAGCGCTGCCGCTGCCACTCCTTGTGCTCCACACAGATAAGCCCAAATCTCTCATTTGAAATGCCAGCAGCGAGACCCTGGAAGAGTTTATGCAAGGTCTTCCCATCTCTCCTGCCCTGCTGCAGCTCCTTTCCCTCCAGGGAAGGTGAAGGCCCAGCCTAAAGACACCTCAGGTTCTAAATGCGCCAATGTTGTGCCTCCCCCCTTGACTTCCAATTGAAAAAGATTACAAATAATGTTAAATAATATAGTTTATAACCTCAGGGCTGTTTTCAAATGTGTATAGACCAGTTGTCAACAGGCAGAGAGGAAGGGAAGGGAAATTATAGGCTGCACAAAAGAGGAAAGTAAAAGTGAAAGCTCCATAAAAGAAAGTGGAACTATTATGGAGCAAAATGCCAACTCATTACAAAACAGCCAAATAAGAGAGAAATACAGCTTTACCCGTAATAGCAGTTTACAAGGGAACATTGTATTGCAACATAACGGTGGTGCTATAATTTGCTCTAACAACTCCAATTATGCCTTTTATTGATTTGGCAACACATTTAATAGGAGTAGCCACACCTCTTGTGTTACAAATCATTAAAGGTGTTGAACAGTGTAATTTTAAAATTGTCCTTCTCCTACAGATGTCAGTGTGACAGCATAATTTCCCCTGATTTCTGCTATGTAAACAGTGCGTTACAGTAATTTCCCCCTTACAAAGCAGAAATATTGTCAGCCTGGGTTTTTTTGTGCAGAAACATCCATTTAATATTTTCCCCCCAGTCTATTCTCCTAATTGCTGGGTTTTTTTCCCTTTTTCCTCTTTCTGTATTTTTTTTTTAAACTTATCTGTAGAAAATAAACATACCGATTTGCCATCTTCTACAGCAACCTTAATTGCTACTTAAATCTTCAATATGCACTTAATATTGGGGAGGTAAAACCCTTTTAGTTCAATCCTGTTCCACTTCACTCAAGTAGTGTTTCAGAGCTGGTTAAAAGTCGTGTATCTCCTGGTAGAAATTTTGACAGGTGATTCCAATTGCAGTGCCAGCTTCCCTGCAAAACTCAGAAAGCACCTTGGAAAAGAATCAAAACTTTTTAGGTTTTGTCTTCTTAGCCACAAAGGGTCTGAATTTTGTGTAGGGATTGAGGAGAAACCCCTCTCATGCTGAAGTGGAAGGGGGCTGGTGTGAGATGGTCTTTGAGATCCCTTCCAACCCAAGCCATGATTCTATGATTCAAAATAGGCATTTGGAGAGAGTCGGGACTTAAAGCAGCTTTACCACACCAGGCTGGGCTCAGCCACCAGCTCTGCCTTCCCTGGACCTGGGAAAAATCTTGGAGTTAGGAAAAGCAGGACAAGGGGTATGACCAGGCAGGTTTTGACATTCACACTGCGGAAAAGCCGAGGTGGTTTCACTGTGCTGGCAGAGGATGGTGCTTTGAGGGTCTGGCTGTGCCTTCAGGGACCTTTTCCCCTGTCCTTTGCTCCTGGAGCGTGGGCTGATCCTGGAGGATTCCTTCTCCTGCTCCATCAGCCCATCATTCCCAAGGCAGGGCCCGGCAGACAAAGAATGTGTTTCCCCTCTCTCTCGGAGCACATGCGGGCGCTGACGTGTGTAAACGAACCTGACAAGCTCTTTGAAAAACAAATAGAGGCCACCAACCAAGCTTTTGGCACGCCAACACGCCACATGTTGACGGCAAAAGTGCCACGCTGCCCCGCGCGCCCGCTCCCAGCGCCTGGCCCCGCGCAGCGCCGCCCGCGTTTGTCTGGCTCCGGCAAACTGTCTCATTAACAGCTGTGTGGGGAAGCAGGAGGGGGCAAGGCAAGAGGGGATGAAAATCCCCCAAGCCCGAGGAGGGTGACATTTTTCACGCCGAAGTGAGTAAAGCGGCTCCGTGTCCCGCTGCCAGCGCTGACCCCCGGCCCTGCCCATCTGGCAGCCCCGGAACAAAGCGCCAGGGATGGGCTGCCAGAGCCTCTCCGGGGCATTTCACACCCATGTGTGTCCCTGGGTGCCAGACGGAGCTGCCAGGCTCTGCCCTGCCCCACCTCTGGATGGTGATTTGGGTTCAGGTGTGTGTGAACATCCTGCTGGTGGCAGCTGTGGCTGTGGGAGAGATGTCCCAGCAGCTGGACAAGGGCCCTGCAGCCCCATCAGTGTGAGGAGAGCGACCCTCAGGCGTGGGACTCGCTCTGCTGTCCCCAGGTGTGGCCCTGCAGGGCTGGCTGGGTCCCCCAGCTCAGCACCGACCAGGTTTTGGTTCTGGGCTGTGGCAGCTGTGCGTGGCTCGGGGCTGGGACACATGGAAACAATTCCACATCTGGAAGGCTCCGCGGCCAAGGGCGCTGGATGGCAGCAGGCACTGCCAGGCAATCTGCAGGTGCGGGGAGGAAAACAATGCTGGCGTTTGCCAAACAAACTCTCTGTAATTACCGCCCGCGCCTCGCGCTTGGGTCTGAAAGCGGAAGCCAGAGCTTGGACTCCAATGGAATCTGGGCAAATAATTAACTAAGAGTGACTTTATTGGATTAATTTAAGCTTGTCTGTGGAAATTTTGGGGAGCAGAGGCACTCTCAGTGTTCTCAGATGTGTAAATGCATTTGTAAATAACTCCTGGGGGAAGGCTGGGGCGGCGCTGGAGCGTCACGTGTGGGTCACGGTGACCCTTCCACGGGACGGGAGCAGGGTCAGCTTTCTGGCACCAGCACCGCATTGCTGTCAATTAAAAACAGCTTTTTCCTAAAGTTCTCTGGATCCTTGTACAGAACACCCTGCACATGTCCATCGGGGGGAAAGGACTGCGGAAAAGTGTTAGTGAGGACTGGAGGAAACTAAACGAGAAGGTCTGAGGAGTGAGTGCAGCAGGATGGAAGGACGGGGCAGCCAGAGGGACACGGTGTGTGCTGCCATCTCATCCCTCTGCTTCCAGAGAGCCTTGGCTCATCCCAGGATTCCCGAGGAGTGGAGAGCCTGCTGAGCCTCTGGCTGCTGAGCCCACCGCGGGTGAAGGAGCAGTGTGTTTGGAGGAGCTGAAAGCAGAGGAGCTGTGGAGCTGCCTGGTGTATCTGGTGTGGGACAAGGGGACTGGGGCACTGAGCACATGAATAATTTTCCTGGGAAGACAGTGGCAAAATTGAAACACGACTCTCCGAAGGCATTAAACTATGGCTTCTTCCAAGAAGTTTGGCTGTGCTGAAAAAGCCAAATACAATGGGTTTTCACCCCTTTTAGTGAACAACACGTGCAGCCCCTGGGGCCCCGCGGTGGCTTTGTGAGGCAGAGCTGGCCGTGTCCTGCGGGGACAGACGTGGGGAGCAGGGACACGGCAGCGTGGCTGTGCTGGGACTGGGCTGGTGTGAGGCTCCGAGCAGGATTTAACTCCCGGCTTTTCTGGGAAGGAAATTTGTTTTGCTAGAACTAATCATTCGCATGCATTTTTCATTAGTGTTATTATCCCAAAGAAAGGCTGCAGTAAAGTACTCAGATATTTGTTACCTCTGGGGGAATTTTACAAAGGGAGAAGGAAGGAGGGGAGCGGAGCTGAATGGCAGCTCCTGTTGGTATTCTGCTGAGGTGCCTCCGAAATGATCTTCCCAATCAGTTGAGACTTAATGCCAAAGCCTGCTCAAATATACAAATCACATGGAAACATTTCAGAGGCTTCATACAGCTCGGTTTGCCTAAGTCTCCTCTGGATGGAAACTGTGAATCATTTTGCTCTTCCTGGTTTATCCAACTGTTAATAGTGAGAATTATTCCCTGCGCCAGGTCCCTGGATGTCCTCCAGGTTGGTGTGGGGTGTGCTAAGGCCCAAAGGGACACTGGAGTCTCACCCATGGCTGCTTTAAGATCCCTTCCGACCCAGAGCATCCTGTGATTCTGAGCATCCAAGGGATGTGAGTGCTGAGTGGGGGGGATTTGCAATGGGGGGATAAATTGGAAGAACACGATCTGCTGGCTCTGGATATGGAATTCCCACTGCAGGCACTGCTGACCTCCTGCAGCAGTTTCTGCAGGTGCCGTGGAAACCTGAGCAGCGGAGGCTGCAGGGAGGTCCCCGGGAGGGGAGAGGAGGCGATGGATGCGCAGCAGTGTCTCTGTGAATGTATAGCACAGTGGAGATAATTTAAAAATAAGAAAAAAAGTCTCTTGGCTTAGTGAGGAATCTTTACCTCAGCTTGGATATAAAACAAATTAACTGTGATGTAAATAGGAGGTTGGAGAGGCTGCAGCTGTGATTGTTGGTGGAAGGATATCGAAAGTAGGGTGATTCCTCTTTCATAATGATTTTGGTTCCATTTAAGTTGGAGATCAGATGCTCCCCAGTAAAGATATAAATTATAAAGGCACTAAACTTCAGTACCAATAAGCTCCCCAAATTTATTTGCATTTGTTATCTGGCAGTTTCATTTACAGTGAAGAAACTTTCACTGTGGATCAGATCTTTTTAATATTTCCTCATAACTTCCCAGTGACAATCAGTTTTTCCATTAGGAGAGATCAGACACATAAGTAATACTGAGAGAGCTACATGAATACCAAGTCATTCATTAGGAGCAATGCCACTGCCGTGAATGCTGAGTGAATAGACTGTGAGGGGACACTGAAAATTAAAGGTTATTCTGGGTTCATTAACTTCTGCACTCCTTTTTAAAACAAAACCTTGGGTGAGAGCAGCCTTTGACTTCTAAACGGGATCTCCTTGTTCCCTAATTTAAAAAATATTAACATCATTTAACTGTTTCCCCTTGCTGCTTAATATGTGCACGAAAAGAAGTGTTTGAATTAATTTTGGTGGGAGTGAGGAACAGACAGAACAGTGTGCGTGGACATGGCTCTGCTTTCCTTTCTCTGAACGCCCTTCTGTGCACCTCGGGCTCCACGTGCAGCACCTAATTCTTACGTTAATTAGCCATGAGGATTTCCTCAAACAAGGATCCTGGGCACCACATCCTGGTCCCTCACTTGACCTCTTGCAAGTGTTCAAAACCAACCTACAGCACTCTGTAGGGGACAGCAGTCAGACTAACGCAGCCTTTAATATCCCATAATAGTTGGATAACATGGCCTCGGTATTGAAATGTAATGTTTTTAACCGAAACACACTTTGCCTGCTCTCTGCTCACACACTTAACCAAACAGGCAGAATCCCTCTCCTCGGAGCAGTGGATAAGGCTATTTCAAACAGTGTCTCTAAAGCCCTTGGTAATTCCTGGATGGAGATATGAGAGAGCAGCTCTCAGCAGCTCGCTCTAAAGCCGGCAATAATATTTCTTCCTTACAGAGTCTTATGTTCCTACTATTTTATTCTGATTTTCTGTTTGTGTGCGCGGGCTGCCTTTAGTCAAACAAAAAAAGTGGTGTGGTACCAGCAGCAGCTTGTCTGTGCAATCTCAAAGGCAGCAGACGCCTCGGGGCTGCTCTGTGGCTGGGCTGGGTGCTGGAGCCTGCCGAGGAAAAGTCCTTTGGGTGCTCAGAGTGAGCAAAGTGCCCTGTGCTGTTTCCATCGCAGGCTCCAGAACGCAGGTTTGCTTTCCCGGGCTGTTTTTATCAGGTTTGGGTCAATACCGCAGGATGGTTTGGGTTGGAAGGGACCCTAAAGCTCATCTTGTTCCAGTCCTCTGCCATGGGCCGGGACACCTTGCACTAGACCAGGGCCACATCCAGCCTGGCCTGGGACACTTCCGTTTGTCCTGTGATTGTCACTTGTGTGTGAGTGATGCCTCGATGAGTGATGTGGGATTGGTTAAGGACCAGGAGACAAAAATGGAGCTTCGTGTGTGGATTGTGAGATGGGAGGAGCGACTGTGCAGTGCAGCCTGTGATTGTTTTGTTCATTTACTAATCCCAGGCAATTATTACCTGAAGTTCTCGGGGTAAAAACTGCAGGTGATTCCATCACTTTGATGATAGAGAAGAATGACTGGGTCACCAGAGAGGAGTTTTAGTTTGGAGGTGAGAAGAGGTCCTGTGTTTTTTCTGGATGTTTTTGGTTTTGTTGAGCTTGTTGCTGTGGTCAACAAAGGAGTCAGTGGTCAAAGCAGGAGTCAGTGAACTCCCTGGGCTGGTTTGTCCTTCCTGAGTCAGTCTCCATAGTTTAAACCTTGATTTAGGAAAGCTCCAGAGCTGTGTCCCTCCAGCAGAGCGTTAAGCCCATCTCTAAGTTCAAGCATCCCCCAAAATGTGGTGACCCGCACAAGGTCAGAGCTCCTTCCAAGCTCCTTCCCACCGTGCCCAAGGTCTGAGCTCCACCACCTCCATCCCACGCAGGTGGAGGAACCTCACCCTGCCCACGGAATTCAGGATTCCCGAGCCATGGACCTCCCGACTCTCCCGCGAGGCACAGCCGTGTTGGACTTTTGTCGCGGAGCCCGAATCCGTGTTCCTGCAGGGAAGGGGGAGAAGCCTCACGTTTCGTTTTATTTTTCCTCCCTTTCCCTACACGAGTTAATCTGTTTAGCTCTTTAACCTGTGAGCTGAAGGAATTCTCAGCCAGCGACAATGGGAAGCTTTTGAGCCGGGGATGAGGGAGGTGGAGAGGAGGGAGGCTGGGGAAAAAACGTCTGGGAGGTGGGGCTGGCTGGCGAGATAAAATATCCTTCCGAATTTCGGGCTGGAAAATCGTGCTGATGGTGGAAGGCGAGAGGTTAAACCGAGGCAGAAAAGTTTGTGTCAGCCCTTTTCTGATTTTTTTCCCTTCTCCACCTCCTTTCCTCTCCTTTCTCCCCCGCCCCGCCGCACTGTACCCCCTCCCCGCCTGGGAAGAAGGAGGTTTGCTGTCTTTGTATTTTAACTGTAGCAAAAAGATTAAATTGTTTACGAGCTGCGAGCCCCGGCTGCCTGGATGAGCTGGGAGAGACAAAGATAGACAGTCTAATTCTCCGGTGTACTTTGTGCTTCCGTCCCCCTGCGCTGCCACTAATTCTTTTATCTGGCCCCAACACTCCAGGCATTATGTGCATTCATAAAAAAAAAAAAAAAAAAAAAAAAAAAAAAAGAAAAAAAAAAAAAAANAGGAAAAAAAAAAGCGCAGACAAAAAAAAAAAAAAAAAAAAAAAAAAAAAAGGGAAAAAAAAAGAAAAACCTTAAAAAAAAATCCTAACTGAAGCAGGCAAAATTACTGTTCTCTGCGCTTTACCTCTGATAACAATCTCTTGAATACTGATTACTTTTTTTTTCCCCCAACACAAAGCGACCAACACAAGTTGGTCTTTAACCCTTTATCTTTAGCAAGCAGAAAGACACGAGGAACATCTTACTCAGTTGGAAAAAAAAATAGCATACAGAAGAATTACTGTTATCTCCTAGCCAGAAGAGGAACAGCAGAGATAAGAAAAGCCTGAAGAATTAAAAGGAACGTTGCATTTGGGCTGTAAATTCGTGCTGAAGCTGGTTCTATTTGTCTGTCACTAGGGTTCATAATTTTTCGAGGTTGTTTTGATAGACTTATTGTGAAGACTGCATAGAAAACTCATCAGCATTTGTTGCCTCTGAGCATTATTGTCAGTGGTAACCGCATGGTTATAGACTGGAGGAAGATAATGGTTGAAGTATAAAGGAGATAAAGGCAAAACCTCTTCTCATTAAGGGCTATCTCCACCTCTGCAGACTCTACAGTATTGAGTGACTGGCGCTGGTGCATTGGGCATAAATTATAGCAAAAAAACTAAAGGCAGCATCATTATTTCGAAAAAGTTATAATGACATGCCACGGGCTTAAGACCTATTTACACCAAAGGGGGACAATAAATACAGAGAGAGCTCGGTGTGGAGTGACCAGCACTGCCTCCCTATCGATTGTACCCCGCACATCTGTCTGCAGGGAGGCTGCTCTGACAGGGGCAGATCCACCCTCCGTGGGACCTGCACACCCCAAAGCCCCTGATGGAGCGGGAAGGGACCTCTGGGGCAAAAATGTCATTTGGGGTTGAGTTTTAACTTCTTCTTTGGGAAAAGCCACCCTGGCCAGATCTTCCCCTGCAGGTTTGTGCAGTGGAGTCACCCAAAAGAGCAAGGCAGGGCTGTGGGGGTCCCTCCCCTGCCGATGGTGGTGTCTTCATCGGTGCTGTGGCATTGCTGCCCTGCCCTTTCCATTTCTTTTTTCCAGATTGCTGTTCTGCAAAGGGATAAAGTCTCCTTTCCACTGCTCTTTCTGGGTGCCCTGTACATCCTCAGTTGCCTATGGTTTGATCTCTTTATCTTCAGTGTGGTGGGGGAAGAATTATGTTCAGATTGGAGCCAGGTCCACAGCAGATAAAGCACACTGCTAAAGTTGTTTTTATTGGGCAAGGTTGTAAAGAACACTCTACACCTGCAACACTGGTGCTTTCTAAACTGGAACGAGTTCCCAGTGCCCCTCTGAGGAGGAGGATTTTTTGCCCTTGGAGGCCCAGAAGAGGCTGGGAAGTTTGCTGGTGGCACTGTCCCTGTCTGGACCCAGAGCCTTGCTCTGATAACTCACCCAAGTGCCTTTTCAGTGCTTGCGCTGGATTAGTGGCCCCAGAGGCTCCTAATCTGCTCTCCATATGGCACATGGAGGGTGAGGCTGCACCCGCTGCTCTGCCATTGTGTTTCGGGGCTGATTAGATGGGACGGTCCTCCCAGCTCATTCTGCTGAGGTTTGCTGCTGCAGGGTCCAGAGGATGCAGCTGCCCTCCTGCTTCTCTCTCCCATGCCAGGGCCATGCAGGGCTGTCACCTGTGGGTCACAGCCCCTGTGACACCCTCAGAGCACGTGTGACACCGTGACATGCAGACAAATCTTCTGTTGTCATGGAATCCCAGAATCCCAGGATGGTTTGGGTTGAAGGGGCCTCAAAGCTTATCTTATTTCATCCCCCGCCACGGGCAGGGACACCTTCCACTATCCCAGGTGGCTCCAAGCTCTGGCCTTGGACACTTCCAGGGATCCAGGGGCAGCCACAGCTGCTCTGGGCACCTGTGCCAGGGCCTGCCCACCCTCACAGGGATGACTTTTTTCCTAAAATGCATCTAACTCCTGTCAGTGTTAGCCTTTCCCCTTATCCTGGCACTCCACACCCTTGTAAAGAGTCTTTCCTGTCGGCTCCCTCTGGGTGCTGGAAGGTCACCGTTGTGTCACCCAAAGCCTTCCCTTCTCCAGCTGAGCATTCCAGTTCTCTCAGGGGGCTGTGTGAGGGGGCAGAGCAGGTCTGTGCTGCCCTGAAAAAGCCTCTCACTCTGCAGGGAGGGAAGGATGGCCCTGCCATCCCTCCCGCAGTGTCTGGAAGGACAGGGACAGACTCTTCTGGTATTCGTTGTTTAATCGGGTCTGATCCAGCAGATGCCTGGCAGAGTATTGGATCCATCCATAATTCGGGGAGGAAATTGTGAGGAAATGTGAGTTCTGGTTTCATTTCTGAGGCTGCCCGTGACATAGTGCCCAGTCTGCAGGGAGATAAGGGCAGCAGTAAGGCTGCTGCACTCGATTTGGAGGTTGTTCTGCTCTTGCCACCAACTTATTGATAATTTTGAGCTTTGCTACAAATCAAGGCAGGCTCGGGAGTTGGTTGTTGATATCCAGTCTGTGTTCCTGGCTTCAGCTTTGTCACTGGCACTGAGATGAGATGAGATGGTGGCTTTGGTTTCCAGCTCTTCCTGACACCGCTGGGCTGAAGCAGAGGGGAGGTTTGTGCTGCTGTGGGGACAGTGGTGGCTTGGGCTCAGTGGCAGGTGGGGCACTGCTGAGAGCGGAGCTGTTGGGATCAGGGCCTCAGGGAGGGCAGTGGGACGTGTTCCCACCACTGAGGTGCCATTCCGTGAGGATTTGGGTGAGATCTCAGGGATTTCCTGGCCGTGCCTTTCTCAAGGGGATTGGCAGCCCGCAGGGAGGAGGATGCTCTGCAGATGCAATGTTTGTGTCTCTGTCCTGAGCGGGCTTTCCAGATGGGTGATAACCCCAGGGCTGGCTGAAGAAATGTCACTCTAAATACAGGTATTGACCTCAATAGAAATATTTTCATTTTACAGTGTGAAATGCCAGTAACGTTATCTACCTGATGGCTCACAGATTATAAAATCTGTTCCTTCCCAACACAGGTACAAGCCTTCCATTCAGGCTTACAATAAATACAGACATGGGTTGCAGTAATATTTCATTTTTGATGGCATAGCCATGGGTTTTGATTATATAAATCAGGCTTTAGAGAGGGAATACAGCTTTGTGACTGACTGAATAAATAAGTAAATGCAAATGTAAAAGTCCTTACAAATAATAATAATAATAATAATAATGATAATAAACCCGACAGCTTTCGAATGGACATTCAGGATCAACTAGAAAACATTGCACTCTTGGTGTGAATAGGAGAAATCAGTTGGGTGCAGCATGCAGGCGGGTTCCTGATAAACTAATGCTCCTTCACACAATTTACAATCCAACTGAATTCATTTGCATGACAAAATTGGCTCGGGTATTCATGTGTTGCAGCAAGACAAGTGTAACATTACAAAGAACAAGTAACCATGGGGAAGGTTAATGCAGACAATAAGGAAATACAATGACATGAATCGGGTTCTTCTTTTGCCAACCTTTTATCTGAAATAGAAAAATAACAAGCTCCCACCCCCCATTCCTCCTTGGGAATAAAAGAGTTGTTTTATGGAAATGGGGGGAGGGAGAAAATGTGCAAAGTTGGCAAATAAAGGTCTGTAATTTCTCTTTTCCTACCTCATGGATTTGCAACGTGTGTGCAAGGAAGGTGGGAGAGAGGAAGGATGGGATGTTGTTATTTTGGAGGAGGTGATGTTCAGCAGGATGGAGGTGATCCATCAGTGAGGGACACGTGCCTGGGAGCTGTGGTTAAACATCCCAGGGAGTCACTGCCCTTGGCTTGAATCCCATCCTCCTGTGGCATCTTGAGGTCTGTCAGCTAGGCTGAGCTCTGCAGGACATTGGGGGCTCACCTGTAAGGACACTCTGATGGATGAAATGATGGCCATTAGACACAGGATGCTTGGTGATGATCCAGTCAGGGTTTTGTTTGAAATGACGTGGGCAGAATTCTTCACTGCAACCTGAAAAGCACATTGTTGGTTTGTTTAGTTCACGAAATGTTTAAAAAAGCATCTCCAAAGGGTGGAGATTGTGTTGATTGTTCTGGACTGCGTCTTTGGGCTGAATCCCTGCTCTCGCAGGGTGTGGGTTTGGGGCCGAGGCTGGACAGTCACAGAGCTCAGGGCTGTGGAGCTGCTGCAGCTCCAGTGCTTTGGAGAGCTGTGTGTGTCTCTGCCAGGAGCAGGTTTGGTGCACATCACAATGGGTTTGGTGGCTCCTGCTCAGAAGGGCTGGACTGAGAGCTGGACTGAGACCACCGAGGGTCAGCCCTGGAGGGTTTCCCTGTGCTCAGAGACCTCTCTGCTCTGATGCTGCCTTTCCCTCAGCACTTCACTCCCGGCTGCAAGCACTGGGCAAACCTCTTGCAGCACGAGAGGCTGCGCTAAGTGCAAATTCTAATTATTGCAGCCCGGAATTGCGGGAGAGGAGAGCTGTGCTGGCTAATTGGCTAAACGCTCCGAGCTGGCTGGGAACAAGGACCATGGCACTCTGCGAGCAGACGGCTCCTTCTCCTCATTGTTCTCCAGCTGGAGTGCTGAGCTCCCTTTCCAGCCGGGATTAGAGCTCTCACCGAGCACCAGGGCCCCTCTTTAGATCAGCTCTGCAGCAGGCTTGGCCCTCAATTGCCTCCTGCAACAAATCTCTAACAAGTTGACAAACGACTAATTTTAATTTAATCTTTCAGTTTCCAACTTAATGATGAAAAGGGAAAAAAAAAAAACCCAACAAAATGCAGGGGAAGGAAGTGCTCCCCTGCATCTTCCCTTCACACCGTTGGCTCGATGGGGAGTTTCAGTGCTAAACTGGAGAGGAGAGCAATAAGAGCCTTACGTTTTTGAATTAAATTTAACCCTGGGGTGCCACTGCTTTCAGAGCCTTTGGAGGCAGAGTTGTAAATCATGGCAGCAGATTCTGCTTCTGATGAGCACTTCCCATCATGATGACATTTAAACTATTAATTAATTAGGAGAGAGCAAGATGAGAAGATTTGGAATTCTCCCCTTTGGATAATTACTGTCGAACACATTTGTTACTGTAATGAACGAACAGGATGTGACTTCAGCCCTGCGTGTGGGTCTTTTCACAGTATTATTAATATAATTATTATTATTATTTTAGTCCACCTTAAAAGGAGAAAGAGAGGTTTTCTTCCCTTGCAACTCTAGGCAGAAATAATTTGTGTTGTAGCATTAGAGCAAATCTGGAGTTGGGGAGGAGCAAATAGGTGATGGAGTGAGCTGCAAGGGTCAGATATTCCAAGACCTGGAGCCTGGCAGGTGTCCTGGGCTCTCCCAGAGCAAATCCAGCCTGGGACTTCCTCTTGGGCAGCTTGAGGCCATTCAGCTTCTTACTGAGTCCATCAGAGTTGGTGGCAGCCTTCTTTGAGAGCTTATTTTGGACAGAGACCCTGCGCCAGGGGTGTGGGCTGTGCTGGGGGAGCCTGAGTTATCCTGGAGGAACGATGGAGATCCTTCCCAAACCCTGGGAGGAGCTGTGGACACTGCCAGGCTGAGCTGTGACACCAGCACTGCCCTCCTTTTCCAGCCATCCTTCCCACCTTCCCTCCCAGAAAGATCCTTTGGGAGTTTTCCTGGTTTCCCCACAGGATTTCGTCCTCTCCCAGATCACTCCCAGCTCTCTCAGGGCATTGCTGCATCGCAGCAGAGATCCTTGTTTCCCTCTGCAGTGCTCATGTGCCCTTTGCAGATAATCAATCTTGCCTGGCAGGATCAATTAAAATGGAGTGGGGACGTTCCACGAGCCTTGGGGATTAACTCCAGTGGTGCTCCCACCTCAAAGCCACGTTTGCAGAGCTGCTGGGCGGGACCATCCCTGTCCCCAGCGGCTGTGACAGCACCGACACTTTGACCAAAGGAATCTGTCTGGATTGGCTTTTCGAGGGGAGTCACTAATTACAGCGTCAGGAGCATGGAAAGGTTGGGCAGAACCTCCTTGCTGAGGACACTGGCTTTGTGTCACTTGGCTGTCACCTAAAGCCCTTTTGGGACTGTCTGGGATGTCCAGGCAGATAAATCCATATCCTGCAGCCCTGCGGGAGCTGGGGCTGGGCTCCCCTGGTGCCCTGGGATGGAGAGGTTGTGCTGTTCTGAGTCCCACAGAGCTCCCAGGCATTGCACGGGTCTGATTTTCCAGAGGAGAGAGCTCTCTCCCCATTTTTAGCTGCAGTGGCTGGCCCTGGAGAATTATCCTCAGGTGATCCAATGATTTTCTTTTACACAGAAACATTTACATTTGTTATTTTAAGCAGAACTGTCTCTGGGTACTCCTTTGTCATCATACTCATTTTAACTTTCCAAAGAGTTTTTTTTTCCTCTTGGATGTTTCCATGACCTATTGATATTTTTCTGTTTAAATGTCTCTGTTCAAAGTTGTAGTGGTTTTCTGGTGTCCTAAATGAAGTGAGTTTGGGCTCCCTCGAAGTTCCTGGTGTATAAAAATCCCCCTGGAAGAGCCGCCGTGCTTTAACCTGGATTTTTTTCCTCAGAACTTTTGCCACTTGGGATGCTGATCTTTCCATAGACAAGCTGTAGACTTTGTACTATTAAAAATAGAAATACTAATTCCTTTTGTGGAAAATCAGATCATTTTCCCAGTGGAAAAAGAAGTATTTTAAATGTGCTCTTGCCGGAGAGCGACAGCGAAATTCGCTGGGTTTTAATCTTTGCTTCTTTTTTTGCCATGATTCAGAGCAAGGGCTTCTGCCTTTGCTCTTATTTCTGGAAAACCCAAACAAAAACATTTCCAAGACCTTAAATGACATTGGGGTTTTGGTTTTTTTCCCTTCTCCCTCCAAGTATGACTCGTAAATTATTGTGCAGCTCCGAGCTCCCCATAGCTCTGTCCCTGCAGGAGGTTTTGGAGGTTTGGGGATGCCCTTGGTCACACCTCGAGCAGAAGAGCTCTTTGTTCCCCCTGGGCTGGGTTTGGGGGGAGCAGGGCTTTGGGGGCTGAGAGCCCCAGCTCTGCTCCCCAAAAGGGTTTTGTCATAAATGGAGAAAAAAGAAAAAGAATTGTGGATCTCTGCCGGTGCCCACGTGAGACAGGAACCCAAAGTGACACAGACAGACACAGCACGCTCGAGGAAATTAATGCCAGAGGAAAGGTCAGCACAAGGTGGAATTTATTTTCTCTAATGATCAGTGGTTTTTTTGTTTGATTTTAAATTATTGTGATTTTTTAAAAAAACATATATAATTCATTGGACCAGAAAATATTGGGGTGTTGGTGGAAAGGGCTAAAAAGTAAATCTATCTCAAAGAATATTTGAGGGAGGTGATAGAATTAATTTGTTTGTGCTCTGGTATAAGCCAAGATGACGCCAAAACCCTTTGGAGACAGATAAATGCTTCATATGGAAGTCAGAAAACATACAATCAGGCAGCAACAATCATCTTTCTGGAGATTCCAGATAATCCGGGCTTCAAAGCAAAACCTGTGTTTTGGAATATTCATTCTCTGATATTCAAACATCCAACTTTGTTCTTCTAATTATTATTATGCTTTTGATGTTATATCAGACAAGTGCTATAAGGGTCTTAAAAAGGGCAAAATAATTATTTCCTTTATATCTTAATACCCATGTGATGCAGAGGCTTTGGTGGAGAAAGGAATATTTTTTTTGACAAATCCAAAGGGGGAAGCTTGGCAACATGGTACAGTTGAGTGTAACCATAAATAAAACCCTGTGTGAATTCCCCCTTGGAGACACTACAGATCTATTGAACAGGGCACCCTCTCTATAAAAATTGTTCTTGAGAGGTAATAGCAAGCTATACATTATGAAAAAATATAGCACAGGGATTTGCTGTACTTGGAGCAAAACTATGAGAAAAATGGTGGGAGGTAATAAGGGATTGTCGTTCCATCCCATTAGAAATGTGTTTTATTCCAGACACCCTGATTTTATCTTCCCCCCTGCACCTGAATTAGAAATGAAACTGCCAACTTTCTAGGATGTGCGAGGATCCACGCAGTAATGTGTTTGGGGTTTTATTCTTTTTTTTTCCCCTTCCCTTTTATTTTTGGGAAGCTAATTAGGGCCAGCATAGATAAAGCACACTGTGTGTTATGAGACTGTAAATAACAGGAAAGGGTTTTCTTAGGAAATTAGCACTAGGACACACAGGAAGCTATGAAATCAGATGCCACAAATATATACTATATTCTCTACATAGATTAAAATAATAATAAAAAACCTCTAAACCTGGCCATATACAGGAGGGAATCCTCTAGGATTGGACTGGCACAATCCTGTAAAAGAAGAAGTTCAGTAAAAAAAAATCCACTCATTTCTAAAGAAATTTCCCAGATTAGATTTGTAAATCAAAAACCAATATATAACATGCAAGAATTGATCTGTTTTATATTCCTCAGTTACATTTTTGTGAAGCACATTTAGAAGATTTAGAACGTATTTGCGCCTGCTGGTTGAGCCATTATATGCTTGAGTTCATACATCTATTTGTGAGGCTATAAAACAGGCATCGACTACCCATGTAAATTGTGTTCTCCACAATAAATTATATGCATACTTGCAAAAATACATAACTGCTGTTGGTTGGCTTACGTAGGCTGAATACTAATGATGTTTAAAGTTGTATTGTCCCTCTTCTCGGGCCTAATTTAGCCTCTACATCAAAAATTATGTAGGAAAAAACACTTTATCCTCTCACTGAGAAATAAAATGGCACTTACGGGCATCCACATATCTTTCTTTTATGAAACACCACCATTTTCATACTAATTTTAGCTGCAGAGGGTTCATGGCAAAGTCTGTCTCGTGCAAACCTCTGAGGAGGCTCTGGTGTGTGCACACAGCTCTATCAAACGTGGTTTTTGGGGGTTTGTAGAAATGGATTGGGGCTTGTGCGTGTGAGACACGCTCAGAGACAGTGGAATCCCTCCTGGCAGTCAGGGCGTTCTGAATTCCCGAAGTTCTGAGTTTTTTAGCTGTACCGCAGGGTTCAGGGCAGACATCCTGGCACCCCTGGCAGTGCTGTCCAGCTCTCCCTGCTGCCCACCCAGGCTCCACTGCCTTCACTAAATGCCTTTGCTCCATCTCGATTGTCCTCAGAGCTCCTCTCCCAAAGGCCTGAGCCTGCTGTCCCCAGTTTGGGGTGATTTTCTGGGGCTGTGGCACGGCCCCTGCGCCTCGTGGGTGCTTTAGGTTTATGGTGCCAGGGAGAGGAATGGCCGAGGGTGCCCTGGAACCTTCCCACGCGTTCTGTTCCCACCCCAGCCCTCATCCTGCCCTCCTGCGATAACATTTCCTACCTCTTCCAGCCTCTCCCATTAGCCTCCCTTATTTATTACTTCCACCACTTATTCTTTCCGTGCTGTTTCTTGCACAGACCTCTTCCCCTTCCAGGTTTTGCCTCTCTCAGTGCATTTCCCCTTTATTCCTGTCTCTCTCCATCCCCTTCCCGCTGCTCCAGCCCTTCCTCCTGCCGCAGCCCAGCTCCCCGTGAGCGATGGATCACCGCCCGGGTACCCTGAGTGGGAGAGGAGAATTTTCCCGAGCTCCTTCCCCGTGTGGGGAATATGGAAGCTGTCACACACTTCCTCTCCTGCCCAATGATGTGTAGGAGAATAATACATCCCTTTTATTGGGCTCGCTACCAGGCAGAGGAATGAGAGAAGCAAACTAACAGCCTCCCTCTTCCTCACCCACAATATCCTGATTTCTTTTTAGCTTGAATGTGTGTTATCACCTCCATCCCGGGGTTTTGAGGAGCCCTCTGGCAAGGCTCGGGCTGTGTCTCTGGGGACACTCTGCAGTGGCACAGGGCTGTGGGCAGTGGCAGGGCTGCAGGAGCTGCCTCCAGGCACAGGGATGGGCTGGAAAACTCAGCGCTGCTTTTCCAGCCCAACCCCTGCCACTCTCTGCTGAAATTGAGGTTGTACCCCAGGACTAGCACCCTCAAACTCTCCAAAAAACAGCTCACAGGGCTTGCTTTGCCAGGGCTCAGCGCTGGGAGGGAGGAAGGGATGGGTAAAAACCCGTTGAGGATGAAGGCCCTCTAATGCAGGGGTGTGATGTGCACAAGGCTTTGTAGGTGGTTTATACACATCCATATGATTTTCCTTGTTGTTTTTCTTTGTGTGTGATTAAGCTTTTAACTTCTGGAGGAGGAAAGTCATTCCTGGAAGGGCTCTGAGCTGTCCAAACAGCAGGGCAGTGTTGGGGTTTGTGTGCTGGGGCAGTTTTTGGGACCTGGGCTCCGAAGAGCAGGGTGCACATGCGATGCAAAAGAAAATTACACCCTGTTCACAGCCTGCGCTGCTGATTTATTTGTTGCCATGGTCCTGGGAATCTGTGTGGCACAGCCTCAGCACGGAGGAGTTGCTTGGGAAGGGCTGGCAGACCTTCCCAAAGGAAAGGAAACCTTCCCCCACTTTTGGGGGCAGGACTGGCTGTTTGTGTCCTAACAGAGCAAAGCTCTGGAAGTGCTCAGAGTGCAGAAAATCCTCCTGGGACAGAGAGGTGACCATGGCCAGGTGTCCCTGCGATTCACCCTCATGGGGCAGAGCAAAGCACCCCCAGGGTGGGTCCCACTGCAGCCCCTTAGATGAGAGTGCTGCTTTAACACCACAGAGTCTCAGAGTTTCAGTGCCTGACAAAGTAACCCAGATATAATTTTCCTTTGTGTCAGTTCTAGCCACTAAAATTAGTATTAAGAGACACAGAAAGCTCAGTGGAGTTTTCCCAGTTTATCCTGCGGCTAATCTTTTCATATCTCTTTTTTTTTTTCCTTCTCTAAAATCAGGGGGAGGGGAAGCCCTTTCATTCCCTGCAGCTGGCATGTCTAAACTCCTAACATATGTGCTTCTTATCCAACATACAGTAGCTTAGGACTTTTCAAAAACACAGAACCCCTGAATCCAATAAAATTGCAAATTTCACTGTATTTCACAATATCCTAAATAAACATGAACAGCGTGCATTTCTCTTTCTGGCATCAAATATTAATCTGTCCGTGGTCGGAAATGTGCTTTCCATCTTGTGTGCGCTCACATTGGGTAAACACTTGGGAGATTGCTATTCCAGACCTTTCATTCTCTCCTAGAGTCAAGAGCATGACAAATTTTTCTCCTAATTACACCTGCCACTGTTTGCCTTCTAATACTGTAAATCCTCCATCACATAGTTTTTCAGATTCAGGATTAGGTTCCTTCTCTGTCATACAAATGATTGGAGGTGCAGTGTGCAGTTAGCAATGCACATTAGGAATGTTTAGGTTGGGTTGTCTCTTTTTCCTAAGTGAGGAATCTGCGTGAGCAGAACTCGATCCACTTTTCACATGTGATGTTGAACCGGGACCTCTGGGTTGGTTTTTCTGCTTTCTGGATGTTTTGACCCAGCAGAACTCCCTCCCTCTGTCTGAGAGCACGGCCCTGCTTGGCTCTGCTTTCCACTTTATTTGGATTTGGCTGGTACTGGAAATTATATTATTTCCCTGGTGTCTGTCTGGCTTCAGGGAGGTGGTTCAGCAGAAGGATGAGGATCTTCCTCCAGAAATAAAGGAGTCCTGGGGGTGGCAGAGGGTCCTGCTCTGCCCAGTGCTCCTGGGGGGCCTGCGTGGGCACCATGCCCAGAGCAGCTGTGGCTGTCCCATCCCTGGCAATGTCCCAGGCCAGGCTGGACAGGGCTTGGAGCAGCCTGGGACGGTGGAAGGTGTCCCTGCCCATGGCAGGGGTGGAATGAGATGAGCTTTAAGGTCCTTCCAACCTAAACCATTCCAGGAGTCTGTGATCCCAGAGGCAAGTGAAATCCAGGGATGTGTTTCTGGAGGTTGTGCTGTGTTTGATTTATTTTGCTCACGGCTGTGGAAGTGAAAGCAGTGAGGAGATGGCAATGGGATGTGTGGAAGTGGTGTACCATGAACCCCAGGCTGCCCTCACCGGGATCTCTCCTCCGCTTTGCAGGGAGAGGGATGGGGCAGCAGTGCCTGCTGGACCCCTCCTGCTCTGCCTTTTTGTGTAAGCGAAAGCCTCTTGGGCAGAGAGGCCGTTTCGCTTTGCCGCCGCAAATCCTCCATTAATGCGCTGCAGCAGGGGGGCCCAGAAATTGGGCCAGCTCCGAGCGAATCGAGAGTTAACACACAGCCGATGAGCTGGGAGAGAGCCGGGGCTCATGGCATGGGTGAAGGACACGCAGCGAGGAAGAACACCAGCGGAGATGGCTGCGGTGTTTGTGTGCCTGGGCTCCGACTGGCTGTGAAAAGAGTTTGCACATGACCTTGGCGTGTGTCGCTGTCCCAAATGCAGCGTGCGTGGGACACGGCGTGACCCAGGGACGTGGGACACGGGTGGCACACATTGCTCCTGCCCCGAGGGTAAAGGACACGAGTGGTTTTGTGTTTCAGAGTGGAGTCCCGAAGGTCAGGCCGGTGCTGTGGAAGCAGAGGATGAGGGGTTTGTGGAGTTTTTGGGGTGTGGGAGCATTGCTGTGCCGGTGCTTGGGGTTCCAGTGTGGGGAATAAATTCACGGCTTGAGCCTGGAGAGAGGGAGGAGACAATTGTTCTGATTCCCAGGTAAATAAGCTGAGCTCAGTGTGGATGGGTGGAATGGGAATGTCTCTCTTCCTGACTCTCAGTAGCCAACTACCAAGGAAACAATAACTCCGTCCATCCTAGGAAGCTTTCGAAAGTTACCTGTTTTTTGTTGGAAACCTGGGCAGAAGGGTTCATTGTAAATCATCTCAATTTTTGAAGTATAAGTGACAAAATTGCCCCCTCCCTGATCCATTTCACAAGACTTTTTGGCTATTTTGGATTCTCTTTTTCTTTGAGAAGCTGGAAGGTTGAGTAGATTAACTTCACTTTGTCTAAAAAATTCTTGCTCACAGGAAAAGCCTTTTATTTATTCATCATATAAAATCCAGTCTTTCTTCCGGCTACGTCCATTCAGGACAGCGCCTTGAATGAGCCTTTGGAATGAGCACCTCCAGCTCTGGATGGGGCTCTCAATACATGGGATTTTGGGTCCGTATATTGGATTATTCCTGCACCCCAGCATAGGCTGCAGCCCGGCCCCTCTGATTTACAGTGGCCGGGAGGGGTTGTGGCTGTGACCTGGTTGTGACCCCAGCAGAGAGCACGGCGACGTTTGGGTGAAACACAAACAAAAGGTTAAATGCTCCAGTTCCCTGCTTAGACAGAGCAAATCACTCTGAAGAGACTGTGTCCCCCCTTTAATTGGTTCTTTATTTCATGCAATATTTCTTCCTCCTGCTTGTGTGCGCTCTCTCCCTCTCCCCTGCACTTGTCCACGCACTCGCCCACTCGCCCTCCTTAAAACATCTTAATAGGAGCCACTCTAAAACCGAGCCACAGCTCCTTCCTAGCCTCTTCACCGTGGGCTGGATAACATCTCCATCGCACGAGGCATGTTTAATGAGTTAAACCTCTCAAGGGTTCCGGCCTTTGCTTCCAGGGCTGCGTGCGCGGTTGCCCTATTTTTCTGTGGGTGGAGAGCACGGCGCCTGGCACGGGGCTCTGCTTTGGCAGCTCGGGGACAGCCGAGGGATGCTCCTGCCTCTCCCAGCGTGTCCACTGCGCTCCTGGAACGCCAGTGAGTCACGGACAATATGGTGCAGATCAGCAGCGCAGGGAGCGTGTGCGCCAGGAAGTCGCAGGAGCATCCCTCGCTTTTGTCTCCTGCCCGCAGCGGGGAGAGGAGAAGGAGAGCTGCAGGCACCTCCTGCTTCCCCCTTTTTCTCCCCCTTTTTCTGCCCCCTTTTCTCCTGCACTTCCCCAGCAGGAGCGATCCAAACCCCATCAGGTCTGTATGTTGAAAAGCTTCCAGAAAAAGTTACCTTCTCGCTGTGCCTACTCTTGCATCATCATCATCCCGCTAGGGGTTTTTTGAAAGCACGTGGGGTAAAGGTAAAACGGAAGTGTTCAAGGTTTGTCCTGGCAAAGAAGGATGCCAAAAATCCCGAGGCAGATGGCTCAGCTCCCAGCCCTGTGGCTAACCTTAGGAAAGGGTTAAAATAATCAGCATTTAACTCGGCAGACGCGGCTCTCCTTGTCACACATCCCTCCTTGCAGCTGATCTGGCTCCCAGGCAGGCTGGTGGCATGCCCGAGATCAGACAGGGAATTTGAGGGGGTTTATGCTAAACAGGACCAGCTGTGCTGATCCAAACTGCCTCTCTGTGACCAAACTTTGCCCATTCTGCAGAGCTGGGAAAGCACACCAGAAGGAAAAGCCAGGTGTCCTCCCTCGGAGTGGTGTTGGCTGTTCCCGCTGATGAATGAGCGCAGGACGCAAACGTTGAACTTTGATTAATTCCCAGCGTCCAAAGCCCGCTAGAACTTGGCCATTTGGCCTCATTGAAAGCGGCACTCAGATGTCACCGTGATAGGAAAAGCAGAAGCCACCTCCAGCAGCAGCAGCGGCTGTAAAACATCTGGAGGAGGAAGTGACAGCTCGGAGTCATCTCACTTCCCATCCCTACAGGGCTGTGCCGCATAAACCCGCGCGGCGTGAATGGCTCCGCTCCCAGTTACAGCAACAAAGCTGTGATGAATTGAACTAAATGAACTGAGGCAGTCCATAAAAAGTGTTTGCCTTCATTTTAGTCCCAGAATTGGAGTTTATGAAGTCGTTGTCCAAGATAAATAGGGGCTGCTGCAATAAGTTCAAACTAGTTTAGAAAACTGTAGATCCCTGTCCCAGAAAGGGTGGTTTTCCACCTCAGAGCACTTCTGTTTTCCTTGGGATTGTTTATGGTTTCAGGCTCAGGCTTGACCTGCAGCATTGGCAATGCTAATGACATTTCAAAGGAACATCGTGGATTTATGATCCTGTCATTTCGTTCAGAGGTTTCCAAATGCCAGATCACACATTAAATTCTGTTACTTGCTGGTGAGCAGGTCAGTGGGATCCTCGGGATGTGCTCAGAGCCAGCAGGAGGTGCCCAGGCTCCTGTGCGCGTTCTGCCTTTGCCCATCGTGCCAGGCTGCTCAGATATTGAATTTGCTACAGAGGGACCCTGTGCACTTTTCTCCTGCCCTATACCAATCTCCAGAAAGAACACTGAATCACACACGAGTAGGAAAAACCTCAATCTCTTCTCAATTTGTCCTCTTCAAACCATCCAGCAATGCTCTGGTCGAAGTGAGGAGCTGCCTTTCCCTGCTCAGAACTGAGGGTTCCCACCTTCCCCTGCACAAAGCCATTGCAATTCCCCCGGTGAACATTCGAATTTGATGCACATATGTACAGAGCTTTTCAGAATATTGTAATTATATTTATCTTCCCGCTCTTGCTTGTATTTTTTTTTTTTTGGTGGAAGATTAAAGCCGGTGTTTTACGATCCGGGCTGCTCCTCTCCATCCCCTTGCAGCAAAGCAGCAAAACGCTGTCACTCGTGTCACTCGTGTCACTCACATGTGTCAGTTTAAAGGTGCTGCCCTGCTCATAGCAGCAGTAGCCTTTCCCTGCAGTAAATTAACACTGAGGCATCAGCCCTGGCCCCAGGGACCCTTGGCCACTGAACTGGGGCTGCAAAACTTCTCCCGGAGCGTCAGCACCGCACAAATGGTTAGGGGGTGCCGGGACCCTTCTGGAGGAGAGGACGGGAAATAATTGCGGTTCTAAAATAAGCAGTCGCTCGCTCGTTGGTGTTAATGAGTGAATGGGATTTAATTAATTTGGTCCAGCAAGTGGGTCAGCGGTTTCCTCAGCCAGAGAAAGGTGTCGTGGATGGGGGGCACAGCAGAGAGTGCTGCCCCCTTAAATAAGCATTTCTGATTTTATACAGAGAGTTTGCTGGGCTTTTTGGTTGACTTTATAACCTGCTCAAGGCCCTTGGCTGCTGCACCTTCCAAGGCAGCAGATAAGAAACTCAGACCAATGAGAATTGTGTGCCAGCCAAATTCTGCAGTGCCCAACCCGGATCATTTTAGCTTGTGTGAAAATAAAATTCCCCTCTTTACAGCCCCGCTCGCAAAGTAATAAACCGCCCACTCCTCCCAGCTCTGCTGCCTGTAAACAGAGTTAATGCAGCCACAAATGCTGCTCCCTGAGTGGAACCCAGGGACCAAGGGATGCAGCTCCTGCCTCGACTGAGGTTTCTCACTTGTGCTCAGTGTTTCTGACTCGAGCTGGTTTGTATCCGCCACCTTTTATTTAAACATAGGAGGTTTTTTAAAATTTAAATTAGATCTCGGAAAATAGATACTGTGCACCTTTGTGTTGGTAAGAAAAAGAAGTGGTGTCATTTATGTCAGATAATTGGTGGTTTTAGCTCTCTGCAGAATAAATTACAGCAGTCATATAATGGCCTTTCATCCAATCACTTCTCTACTCCAGATCTAGACTTGAAATGAGGTTTGTTGAAAACATCATTTCAGGGATTATTGACCACAGCAAAACCTTGTTGTACATGTTCTTTGTATGTATTGAAAATGCACGAGTTAAAAAGGTAATAGTTGGTGCTTTGCCAGTGAATTGGAAGCTGCTCCCCGGGATCAGCGGGAGGGACACATTCAGTCTCCGTTCTCCCTCCAGGGACAGGGTGGGAGCTGGGGGCACTGGGAGGCACTGGGAGGCACTGGGAAAGAGGCTGTGCCCTCCTTGGGATGGGTTGTGGGCCCTGATGGGGGCACAGGTCTTCCCTGAGCCCATTTGTTTGACCAACAGCCAAACTGTCGGGGGTGTTTTGATGTCTTTGCCTTCTAAACTCTCACCGTCTGTGTATTTAAATACCTGTGGCTTAGGCAATATGCAAAAACCTGGCATGGATATGATGAGGGAGTTGTACAGGTCACTTTTTAGGGCTTGATGGCCTTTTTTATATCCGTGAGTCCCTCCTGCTGCAATCGCTGTCCCTTCCTGCGGCCCCTCGGCAGTGCATTAGGATAATCTTATATCAGGTGCCAAGGAGTTCAAACCAACCTTTACGTGGGAAAAGGTTAAAAGACAATGTGGTCATAATCTACAAATACCAACTCAGGGAAGAATAAGAGACAGTAAAAGACTCTAAAGCTGAACAAGGGAAAAAATAAAATATACAGCAAGGTTCCGTGCTTGGGAACTCATGGTGGAGGAATTCAAATGAGAATTGAAGTGTGTGTTTTGACAGTCACAGTAATTAACCATTGGAGAAAATTGCCAGGGGATATGGTAGATGCTCCATCACTCACAAGTCTTATAAATAAAGGCTGCATGTCTTTATACAACAAAATGCCATTTACGGGGGGGAAAGAAGAAAGTTGTGGATGAGCCACTGGAATTGTGTCTGTAATTCCTGGGGGTGAGGCCAGGTCAGAGGCCAGGCAGGATTAGCTCAGTGGATCTTGCTGGTGGTTAAATCCAGGGATCTGCTGGTGCAGAGGTCTGGATTTGGGGCACTACAGACCCCAGCGGTGCCTTGCACTCTTTCAGTTTTTCTTTTTCTCAAGAATTCAGGGCCTTGCTAGTTCTGACCTGAACAAAGCCCTGGCTGAGGAACGTGATAGTTCCCACCAAAGCTGAGCTGGTCCTGCAGCGCTTGTAGAGTCAAATAATTGATCATTTTCTTGTCTAAGGATCCAAGTACCTGAAACTTGGTCACCTCTGTCCGCCATAGCATGCCCTGAAAGGACAAATTCTTGAAAAATAGTCTTTTCCTTTTATATGATTCGCTCCATTTTCCCACTCATTTCAGTCTTGTCCGTAACCTGACAGCCCAGGCGATGGTTCTGGAGCGGCGACTGCTCTCTAAAGCAGGCCGGGGGGTTTAATTCCCAGCTCTGCACAGGGATGATGGAATTGAGGCTTGGCTGACTCCTGAGCAGCCTGGGAAATGCAGCTCCTCCTCTTTAACTTCCTGTGCTCAGGAAAGCTCCCTGAGCTCCCGTCTGGGCCCAAGAGGGAAGAGCCTGCCCAGATGCTCCCATCATTTATTTCAATTTACCCCTCTGACAATTTTGTGATGTGCTGGGGAAAGGGAGGAGACACCTCGTGTCTGTCTTTGTGCTGGGCAAGGGTTTTCCTTCCCTCCCTGTTTTCCTTCCACCCGAATTCCCGAGCCCTGCCAAGGACTGGGCGCTGGGCACAGCACAATTCCGTGCTGCTCTAAATGAATCCCGGAGCTTTTGCTATTCCTGGCAGTGCCGCCTGCTCCGTGTGTGTTTCAGCCCTCGATCGCTGTCTTTTATGCGTCTGCTGCTGCTCCTGGAGCTAACGGCTCCTCTGCCTCTCGTCTGCCAACCCACCGTGGCTGCCTCCCATTTCCCTCCTGCTGCAGCCTTCAGCTGTCTGGAATTTGCTTCCAAAATGCACCGAGTGTATTTCTTTCTTTTTTTTTTTTTTTTTTTTTTTTAAGTCTCCAGATGGATACTCGCTGTTCCCAGTTTCTTTTAAAGCTGTATCATTTGGGGAGAGCAGCTTGTGGCTCATAAGGAAATAATAGAGGCAAGGTGAAAAAAAAATAATCCCTCTCTTTGCTTCTGGGTGGAGTTCACACCCAGCAGATCAGGAATAAAGTCCCAGCACTCAGAACTGCAAAAATTCTCCAGAAATAGAAAATATTTTTATCTTTTCTGCTGAGTTTGTAGTGTGTGGATCTATGGCAGGATGTGTGGCAGGATGTCTGAAACAATTATTCCACATATTCCCATTGTGAATCAAGGGGACTTCTGAGAAGTCGAAAGGCAAAAAAGCAGTGAGAAGCAGTAGAAGGCTGAGAATTACCAAAAATCCAGCTATTCAGGTTAACCTTTGGGACTGAGGCATGATCCAAACCTTCTCCTGGATGGAAAATGCTGCAGTTTATTGAGAAAAGAAAGGAGGTGAGGGCTTTGTTGGGAGGGAGCCCCAGTGGCAGGTCCCAGGTGCTGATGTGTGTGTGGACACGGAAGGGAAAAACACCCCTTCAGGAGCATCAAATGTGGTGCATTTTCAAAATCAGGGTTGATCCAGAGGTTTAAAAAAGGCATAAATGTAATTTTGGAAGGTGTGAAGAGTTACGGGGTGGGGCTGGGACCCAGCGCGGAGGGCTCCAAGCAGGAGCAAAGTCATAAGCCCTGCCAAGAGGGAAGCCTTGACCCTCTCTGAGGCTTCCAGGTGCTGCTCTGGCGACAGGCTGGTCTTGCTGTGGACTTCATTAGCCAAAGGGAAAACGTCTTCATCGTCCGCGGCGCTCCCGGGGGAGTCGGGTTAATAGGAACCAGCGCCGGGACTTTGTCAACTCCGGAGAAACAAACCGCGATTTGATTGTTCCCTCCACGAGGAGATCAGCAAGGAGATAGGGTCCAGCTGTCCAGCCAGCCAGGAGACTAATTAGTCCAATTAATTAAGAAGTTGCTCCGTGTTTCCCCAGTGTCACACGGGGCTCTGAGAGAGAGAATGACAAGGGTGTAGAGAGCGAGAGGTCATAGGGAAAGCTTAATGTCTGTTGGGGTAGATACACAGTAATTAAGTGACAATAGACAGGAACTTTGCTGCTGGAAGAGTGCTAATTAAAACCTGTAGGGTCCTGTTCTCCCTCCAGGTGTGCAGCATGTGCCCTTGTATCCCACTGCCTAAAGGGGACCTGTTTTTAGGAGCAATTTACCCTATCTGGGCAACAGCAAGACTTCTACTCAGTGGCTCTTGCACCGGGGCCACTGAATCCATGGTGGACATGTCCAGGATCTCAGGTGGCTTCTTAGAGCTCGGGAACCTCTGTGCAGAGCGAGGTTAGGTCCATTTTAAGGGTGGGGAGATGAGGCCTGAGCAGGGCTCCTGCCCAGCCAGGGATCAGGAGGGAAGCTCAGCACCATCCTTCAGCAAGAAGCATTCCATTTGCTGGGAACTGCTCCGTGAGCCTTTCTGTGGGGAGGTGACTTGTGCTTTTTGGTTTATGTGCATAGCTCTGTGTCCTGGAAGATCTTTTCGTGCCCAAGGTGTGGGCTGGAGGCACCCCAAGGCCATGGGCGGCCTGGCAACCAAGAGAACGCTTGATGACACTGAGTAGGATATTCAGGATATTCGCTTTTCCACTGCTTGTACTCTCCACTCTTCATACCCGCAGCAGGGAGATCCATCCTCGGCTGAAATCTAAGCAACAAATGTTAACATTTCATTTTAAAACCTAAGCCAATCCACTTTATAATCCAGACACGGCGTCCTGAGTGAGCATTGCTGTTGGATAATCACACAGTGGTGTGGCCTTTTGCCCCCGTGCCTCACACAACACACCCGAGGCATGAGATTAGGCTCCAATAATAACACACCCCGTTGTGCCTTTTTGCTCAATTGATAAACCTGCTGTATTAGGAGATATTGTCATAAAACTGAATGGCACCCTGTAAACCTGAATCACTCTCTCTTCCGTGTAGCCAGGGAATTAGATGTTCCAGCTCCTGTCTTGGCTTTATTTCATGTCCCCAATATGCAAGAGACTATATAAGCTGCTGCTTTATTGTTTTTAAAACACTATGAGCAACGCCGGTGCTGTATAAATATCTATTTTATATACTTTGATTCCTGTCTCACTCACTGCTGTGGAACCATGCAGGTTGTTTTTGGTTTAAATCTTGCCTGGGAAAGCAGAATTTCCCCCTTTTTTCTGCAGAGAGCACGTGAGGGGAGACGCTGCTGCTGTTTCTGGAGCTCAGCGTGCAGCTGAGAGTTTCTTGTTGCGATTCCAGGTTATAAATGTGCAAGAGGCACATTGCCAGAGGCACTGTCCCTGCAAGGTGCAGTTTTTAGCCTTTTCCCGTTCTTGCCGCGTGAGCTGCGATTCCATAAACAGAGCAGAGAGAGCCCAGGGACGGAGAGAACACCGCAGCTTGGGATGACACTTTGGGAAGGTTCAAACTAGAAACAGGCTGTTTTTTCACTATAAACTCATTTCCCACCCATCCATCCATTCACCCATCCATCCATCCATCCATCCCCACTTTGTGAATTCCCCCTCCTGCTCGGGACGCGTGTCCGAAGTTGCGGTGGGGATGGCGGGAATGGGGCGGATTTCCACGGCGGATTAACAAAGCGGGGCTCCCGCCGGGAGGACACAGCTCCGCCAGCACCGCCGAGCAGCGGCCACTTCTCCCCGGGTCCGGCCCTCCCCGGGCTGGGGATTAACCAGGAAGTGATACAAAAGGCACATATGCTCCTGTGTCCAGTCCTGTCTATTCATATGTGTGTTACTTAGCCTAATAAGGATTAGACTTAATGAATTGGAAGGAGTTAACAATATAAAGAGGCAATAGTAAAAGGCCTAAGTAGTCGTAATTCCATTTCATGTAGCTTTGGTGTTGCTTTGCTTTCAGCGAATAGGTGTAATCCTCTTTGAAATCAAAGGTGGTACAAAGTATGAATTTAAATTTGACATTTACAGCTCCTGTAAGATTTAGTATTCCAGAAAGGTTTGCTCTTCAGGAGAAAAAAAAAAAGCCCCACGCCATCTGCTCTCCAAGACCATCCCTCCACACGGCTCCTGCACAAAAGTTTCGTGGCAGTGGGGCTGTTCCAGCAGGAGAAGTGCTGGGGCCTGGGGTAAACCTCATGCACGGAGCAAACCCAGGGCTGTGGGCCAGGATCCACTCATGCAAAGCACGGGCCTGTTGTGCCCCAAAATGTGCAGCAGAAAACACCTCCGAGAACTTTTAAAAGCCCATCTCCCATTTAGACCTTGCAAGTGTTTTTGCTGTACGTTCGTCTTCAAACGCGTCGGGTTTCCCATTCCTTTTGGACCATCATCCCTGGGGAAAGCCCAGAGTGGCTGCGAGATAGGAAACTGAAGTGGAGGAAGTCGGGGTGTTGGAAGTGGCAGAGATCGATGGGCTGGGGGTGCCAGCCTCGCTCCTCCCGCTCCCCCTGTACAGTGTGTGCATCAAAGCTGTCCTCCAGGATATTTTTTCCTTGCTCCTGAAAGCAGACAGGCTCTGCGTGGAGGTGTCATTTGCTGCCTGTCCCTTATGTCATTGATTTTTAAGTCGTTAATTAACGCTAGGTGTCAGCCTGGAAGATGAATTCTGGCCCTACTCTCCCTTCTCTTTTGTTTTTTGGATTGTAAATGTTATAGATCGACCATGATGGAGGGATGAGGGGTCAAAGGACATGAGAGCATCTCTGCATATGTGCACACAGTCCTCCCGAACTGCCCATCTGTATCACTCAATAGATGGGGACGGGTGGCGGGGGGGACATCCCTTTTGTTGCCGGTGTCACTTCAGATAGAGACATAGCAGCTCGGGATGGATGGTGTGGCCCTGGCTGTGTGCACATGCGCTGTGGGGGAATGTCCTCACCGCCCAGCTGGGCCAAAGTTGGGCTTGGGGTTGGGTTTTCCTCCCTCGGTGGAAGGAGCAGGGAGGAGGTGACGCCACTTGAAAGGCAAAGTTAAGCACCCGGAGCCTGCATTGCCCCAGTCAGGTACTGAGGGTAAGAACAGCAAAGCTTCCAGGTTTCCTGGCAAGTGTGTCAGGCAGGAGAGCATTCCAAAGGATTAAGTGGGCAGGTACTGCAGGATTTGGAGATTTGTGGAACCTGATCCGTTCCCAAAGCCCTGAAATTGGGTGTTTTCAGGAGTCTCTTTAGAGACCCCAAGGGTAAATGTTATCTTTACCGGAGGTTGCCTGTGATGTTTCCTGGTGTCACGATTTTTCCTTCCTGTGTCTTTTGCTCACTGACCATGGATGAGAGCTGCAATCTCCCCCTTTTCCTCCTTCCCACCTCCTTCAGCCAAGGAAAGGTTGAACGCTCAAGTTCACCGCTGGCTCCCTCCTTCCTCTGACCTCTCTGGAAAGTATCTCCCCTTGGGAGTCACACAAACGAGGGCCGAGTGGGAGGAGAAGCCGTGCTGCTCCGAGGAAGTTTGGGATGTTTGACTTTGTGGGGACTGCTGACTGACTGACTGACGATGCTGTAAAAACCCCACAACTCTGGGAGGGCAAATTGCAGATGAGCTTTGGAGGGGGCGGCGCTGACTTTTCCCACACGCGGATCCAGCCCGGGCTGAGCTTGTTTTCCACCTCGGCTGCTGATCCAGCCACGCACACACTGCTAATCCACTGTCCCCTCTCTGTACTGTAAATCAATGGCAGGTCACACGTGAAGTGGCTCCGCACTCTGGGGTTAAGAGCGGGCTCAGCCCCGATGGCTCCAGGTCACTGCGGCGTCACAGCCTCCAGGGTGATGCTCTCCGGGCTGGGATTTGGGGGTAAGCTTTTATTAAGTGGGAGAATAATATCTGCCGTGGTCAGAAGGGGTTTTGTGGGAGAGCTTTGGGTTGTGCAATTAATCATTAACTGTGCTTTGCTCCTTTTTCCTCTTCCCAGAGGACACACGGAGCAGAGCTGAGGTCATGGAAAGTCTTGTGCCCAACAGTGAGCTTTCACTGTCCCCAGACACTAGCCCACTGTCTCTGCTCTTTTGGAAACCTTAGAATATTTCTATAGTTCTGATAATTTTTTCTTATCCTGCCTCACTTTTTCTCCTGAGGATTTCTCAATTTCTTCATGTTTTGTCCTTTTCCATGTGTGCATCTGTGTGAAATGACACAAATGCACAGAAAATCGTCGTAGTTACAAACTTGAGCTGTGGCTCCTGTCAGTCTATAATGACCACTCAGGTCTTGCAGGAGGCTCCGTGGGTGATGTCTGAAATTCAGGGGCAGAGGGTTCAGGCAGGATTGGCAGATTTGGGCATGACAAAAATCCACACCCAAGGGAAATGTTTGACTTTGGTTCACTCCTGGAAAACACAAACCTGGCTGAGCTCCTCAGCCCTCTGGACACGTGTGTGAGCTCATGGATTTGGCTGAGAGCAGAAGGATCCCCCTCAATGGCTAAAGTTCACCCCCAGGCGTAAACCTCTGCAAAATCAGCTCTCTGCTGTCTCCCAGCCTTTGGGGACACCGATCTGAGCCATGGGTGACCCTGGGGACAACGTGCCCTGTCCTGTGTGAGCATCCCATGGCAAAGTGCTGGAAGGAGAGAGGATCTCCTGTAAGGCCAAGGCACAGAGAGCAGCAAGGGACACGTTCCATTAAATCAAACGTGAGCACACAGCCAGGCCCTGTTTCCAACAGGACACTGGCTCTGGAAAATTTACAGTATGCTTGGTTAAGGCGAGTCATTTTATTCCGTAAGCAGCGCTGCACCGTGGGGTTATTGCAGTGCTGCCAACAGAGGCTGTAAATATCCCTGGACAACAAAACTATTCATTAAAGAAATGTACCCTCAGACGTCCAGCCTTAAGTTTGCTGACACTTAAATCCCCCTCTCTAATGGTGCTCGTTATTGAGGCTGACTGCAGCCACAGCCCTGCAGCTCCTGGCTGGACAGGGAGACGGGTGATGATCTGTGGGAATGTGTTACCTCTTCCCTAGCTGAGGCCTCCCTTCCCTCTCCTCTCAGCTGTCCACAGCATGGGGATATCATTTCATCCTCCTGCACCCTCCAGCCCATGGCATGGGGCTCATGCTGATCCCTCAGCCCTGATCTTTCTTCCAAATCTTGGCTGTTTTCCCCATTCAGGGCACGCTGTTGTTGAAGTGACATCTTAATGCCAGTTATCTGATGGATCTGTTACCTGTCTCCCTACATAGGGATGAGGGAAAGGAATGAGAGGATCCTTTAATCGTTGGGATTGGAGAAATACGACTTAGGCACACCTCTAACAATGAGCAGCAGTGACAGGGCACAGGGAATGGCTGGAGCTGTGTCAGGGCAGCTCAGGCTGGAGATCAGGGAAAGGCTCTTCCCCCAGAGGGTGCTGGGCACTGCCCGGGCTCCCCAGGGAATGGGCACGGCCCCAGGGCTGCCAGAGCTCCAGGAGCACTTGGACAGTGCTCACAGGGGTGCCCAGGGCGGGATTGGAGCAGCCTGGGATAATGGAAGGTGTCCCTGCCCGTGGCAGGGAGGGGAACTGGATGTGCTTTAAGGTTCCTTCAAACCCAAACCACTCTACGATTCTACAGTTACATGATCTGGGGAGTCTCTTTTAATGTGAAAAGAAGCCCTTCCCACATAATTCAGCACCTTCTACCAGTGCCAGAGCAAAGGAAATTGTATAAATAATAATTAAGAGTAACAAATACGAAGATTCAGGGGAGACATGCAGGAGCAACACTTAAGGGACAGACAGGGCATCTTTCACGGGATGTGTTAACGAGGCAAAAATTGATTGCGCAGCGTTGTTTGGGGCAGACGCGCCTACCCCGAGCCAACCTTTTCCGATTTTTATCCTGGTTTGGAAACACCTTCCTGCCTTTCCATATTGTGGCTCTTATAAACAAGCGTTGTGTTTAAAAAGCCTGTGTTAAACTGTGTTAAGTAATGTAAGCAAATACCACATGTGCCGCGTGGAGATCCTGGCCGCTGCTTTGCATACTGATTTGTGCCTCTGCCTCTGCCGCTCCTGGCACCTGATCTTTCTTGCAAACGAGGCTATTTTGCCTCAAGGGTTCTCTACCGATTAAGTAATAAATAAGGATAAAATGGACCCAGGATTGCCTAAAATAATTTTGGAGGTTAAAAAAGAGAAAGATGGAGGGGGTTGCTATTGATCCGAGCTGTTAAAACATCACGGCTACTTTTCTGCATTAAATGGCGATAGGTTTGGGAGGTGAATATGGAAGGAAAGAGTGAAAAATAACAACAGTGCGTGAGATTGAGGAGTTTATTTGCTAGCAGGGATTGGTTTGTTTGTTTCGTTTTTTCTTGGCTATTCCTTACTATTCACCATGTGCTTGCAGAAATGTAGCAATCTCTCCCAGCTTGGTTCTTTCCCTCTAATGAATGTTGCTTTTTAAACCAGGCTTGCGGAAGTTTATTTTTGGAAGCCCAGAAAGGAATCCAGCCCTAAATCCCTTGCTTCTTAAGCTCTCAGGTTCCAGGCTCTGGCAGGCCAAGCGCTCAGGTTTGTGCGATGCATTAAACCTGACACCCTCTTATCTAACATCCCTCAGATGGTCTCTGCGATAGCCCTCGCTGATAAGCTGCCGGGGCTGGTGCTGCTTTTCCTCCCGTTTCGGTGCCCTGGCATCTCTCACCACGGCCAGGAGGGCAGAACCTTCCCCAGAGAGATGGGAGAGCTGCCCGCAGCCTCTGCAGCTCACCCATGGGTGCTGATCCATGCAGGGGTGCTCAGGAGGAGATGGCTTTGGGCCAATGCGTTTGTCCTGTCCTCACCTGAGAGGTGGGAGGTGTTGCTTCATCTGCCAGAGGGCAGGGACGGATTAGAGATTGGGAGGAAATCCTTCGCTGGGAGGGTGGGGAGGCCCTGGCACAGAACAGCTGTGGCTGCCCCATCCCTGGCAGTGCCCAAAGCCAGGCTGGACAGGGCTCGGAGCAGCCTGGGTCAGTGGAAATGTCCCTGCCCGTGGCAGGGGGGCTGGAAGAAGATGAGCTTCGAGATCCCTTCCAGCCCAGCCCATTCTGTGATTCTGTGAACTGTCTCACATGAAAAGATGCTCAGGCTCAGATGTTTTGCCCAAGGTGCTGCCGTGGGCTCGTCTCCATCCCGTGGCCCCCCGTCCTCTGTGCCCCCCGGCTGTGAGAGCAGCTCAGCCTGTGCTACAGAGCAGCCGCAAAGCTCTGGCAGTGTTGGCTGTGATCTGTGTTTGGAAAATAAAAGGAAAATGAACTCTATAATATTTTATAGCTTCTGCCATGGTAGTGTCACACCCCACTGTAGCAACCGCAGTGCTCGGCTTGACGTGAAGGGTAAGCCAAGGGCAGGCAAAAAAAAAAATCCTTGTTTTTTAATATTATTAAACTTCAAGTATTCCAAGTTGCTACAAATAATAAAGAGTAAATTTAAAAGGGACTGTGAAAAATGGGGCAATGAACATCTGTGCTATGTTGATTTATCTGGCAAAAATAAGCAGAGGAGTGAAAGCAGGAGCAGGAGCAATTTCTCAGGCGCGTTGGGTTGGTGCAGGGACGTGTTTGCTGCATGGCAAAGAGCAGCGTGGGGCTGGGGTGAGAGGCCAGACCCCAGCCTCTCCTGCTGGAGCCTCTGATGTTAATCTTGGTGATGGGGAGGGAAATATTGACAGCAGGATGGTGCTCTCTGCCTTGAATGACAGGCCATATGTTTGTAAAATAGTCTGAAGTACCAAATAGAAAAGGCCTGGGCGAGTGGAGAGAGACGTATTTTCTCTTTACATGTAAAACTTCCAACACTTGGCAGGAGCCCAGCAACAATTAATCAGCAGGAGCCTTTTAGAAAGGCTCTTCCTAGGAAATAAGGGTACAGAAAAATCCTTTAAATTAAACATAATTTAAAACAAAGTAGTGTGTCAATGGTGGGGGGAGGAAGAGAATGGACTTGCAATAAATACAGATTACTTGGTATAAATCCATCAGGCCCGATCCTGTCTGTGCCGTGGCTTTCTTGGCATTGGATTTTTGGCAGGGATGAGCAGGATGGGGGTCCAGGGGTGCCCCAAAGGCAGTGAGTGGTGGGAGCCCCTGGAAAGGAGCAGGGCTCTCACTATGCAGCAGTGAGCAGCAGAAATGCTGCTGGGGGGAGGCAGAGGAGGAGGAGAAGGAGGAGATCGGATTTCTAAGCACCCTTGAAACCAAAGCTGCACTGTTTATAAACTTCCATAAATATTAATTGATATTTAATAAGGTAGGCAAACACAAGGGAAAGTATTGTTTTGGCCAACTCCTACACAGCGATCCCAGCCAAGCGTGAAAGAGTTTGTGTAACTTTCCTCGGGGGTTAAGAGCAGGTCACGGAAGGTCCTTTTTCCTGGCCGCTGTCCCAGCTTTTTAAGCTATACGGGAACACGGGAGGCTCCTGGGAACTGAACCCAAATACCTGCTGGCTGCAGGGTGAAACTCCTTGGCCGCGGCGAGCACGGGCACTGCTGCCCCCCAGCCAGGGCGTTCCGGGGGGATTAGGCTGGAAAGGGGGTGACTGTTTTGTCAGATGGGCAGGCTGATGAGCTAATCGCGGCTGTTAATTGATATGCTTTCCCACATAACTTGACAGATCAAACAGGTGGTGAACGGCCCTCACGCTAATTCACGTCGGGCTGGTGTTCCGGCTCTGGGCTCCAAGTCGTGGAGATAAAATGACAGGGAAATAGGGCAATGTGGAAAAAGGACAGGCTGGCTGCTCACCAGAGCTCCTCAATTCCCACCAACCCTCCTCCGGAATACAATTCCCTTACACAGCTTCTTTATATAATCCTCACTACCAAAGGGTGGAGCAAAATTCAAGGGAATGCGCTTCCTCTGATGATTTTCGGTGACTTACTGAGGTTTTGCTGCCAGCTCCGGAGAAAAGAATCATGAAAGTATTTAAGTTTTATTTCTCATTCTCCTATCGTGCACGGGCTGATTCATGGATTTGCACCGAGACTTAGCAGAAAAATCAATGTCAAATAGAATGGAGGCTGATATTATAAAATTAAGATCTAAGATTTTCTGGCCGTAGAGCTACACTCGGAGTCAATCTGTTACAGGGACTTACAGTGAGTTCATCGGGGAGTGGGGGCAGACGAGAGTCTCTTCTTGCCAGCTTCTCTTCCAGAAATGTGGGAATGCTTCTGACCTTGCTCCTCACCTGGGCCAGCACCCATCGCCTCCTTGCTGCTGGTGAGCTTCCAAAAGCACCGCCCACGGGATATTTCACTGCTCTTGTACATGGGGAATAGCCAGCTCTGTAGAGAAATATCTCCTCTGAACCCACAGCTGGAATGCCAGGGCTCTGTTCCATGGCAAATCTCATTTTGGAGTCAATGGGTGCAACATCCATTCTGGTGGCTCACAATTTCAGCCTGTGCCTGTGATTTTTCCTCCTGGGGAGGGGGCAAGAAGAACAGCGGCACGTTTGTTGGGCAGATGCTGAAATGGCCTTCCAGAGTCATTCCCCAAGCACTGAAAGCAGCCAGGGCCATTCTCTCTGCAGCCTGTGGGATAACTGCAGTGGAGGGGACAGTAGATCAGTTGGGAGAATACCACAGCTCCTGAACATCAAAGGGAAGTTGGAGGCTTTACAGAGTTTGCGATGGAGTTATTTTTTTGTCTTGGTTTGCTTTTCCTTTTCTATTTCTATTTTTTTTGGGGGGGAAGGAGTAATTTTGTCCTTTAACCAGGTGCACTTCCCAACTAATGAGCACCTCTCCAAGTTGTCCCTCCTTTGGAAAGTTCTTAGCATCCAAAAATGCCAATTGCAGAGTGAAACAGCACTGCCAGTACTTGAGTTACAGACAAAGGCAGCTCTACTACAGCCTGTATCGAGTTCACCCCTTTTAATTACAGCACCCCACAGTGGAAATTTCACAAAACATTTTATCCGTGCGGAAAATCAAATTAAACGAGCAGAGCCCTGAAGAAAGCCCTGCGTTTGTCCCGGCGGAGTGGGGCGTTCCCTGCTCTTCCACATGGGCTGTGTCCCCGGATTGACAGGAGTTACTTTTGATGCAAGGCAGATGGAAAAGGGAAATGCAGGAATTAATCCCTCTGTCCCAGATGATGCAGCAGCCGGAGCAGGTGGCGGGGAGGCCGAGCCCTTTCCATCTCTCATTGTGTCACGGCGCCGGCCCAGCCGGTGGCGGGGCTGTTATGTGATATAATGGTGAGATGGGGAACAGCCACGGAACTTCTTCCTTTGTGTTCCAAAGGCCACGATGGCATCTTTATTTGATAAAGGAATTGGATTATGTCTAATCCCCGCACTTGGAGGCGTTTTATTACTTAGAAAACTCTTCCTTCAAAGCGCCTTCGCTGTCGCAAGCTGGGTGTAAAATGCTGCTAGCAGGAGAGGCGATGCCAAGTTTTCCAGGGATGAGCAGAAATCCTTAGATCATTTCTTGGGGGTCAGGTTCTTATTTAAGGTGTTTTTTTTATTAAATTCTGAAGTAGAAGCCAGGCTGTGCCTTTTAATGAGTATCTGATGAAGAGCCCAGGGCTGGAGCCACCCAGCCTGTTCACCAGGTGCTTAAATCAGTTTATGCTCCTATTCAGGATATTGTGCAGGAATTTAGATTCTTTCGTAATGAATAATACATCCATTAAATGTGAGCCCTGTAAAGTTAGGGAAACGAGCTGTCAAGTGACCCAAGGAGTCAAAATGAGGAGGTGAGTGCCACGAGCACAACACAGAGCACATTGTCTCGGGAACTTCCTTTGGCACCAGCGACAGGACACACTTGGCAGATCAAAATAAAAGCTCAAAGTGGGGAAGAGGAATGATGTGGCCAGAGAGCATTCAGTGGTTTGGATCATTTCTAATGCCATGACAGGCTTGTAAACCAGGAGGTGAACTCTCCTGGGCCTTGGGAGGCTCCTCTGGGCATTTTGGAGGAACATGGGTCACACAGCTCCCAGTTCCACCAAAGCAGGCTCAGCAAACTTCCTCAGAGCTGCAGGTCAGGTCCCTTTTTAGTCCCTGTGCATTGTATTCTCCATGTCCTCACAGCAGAAGTGCTTCCAAGGGTTGTCTCATTTCAGTGGTCAAAGTTCCCAAGCCAAAATATCTGCTGAGCTTTGTTACTCGTGCGGATCAGCCATGCTGGGAGGAGAGTTCTCCCTCACCCCGGGGACCTCCAGCCTTTCAAACCAAGGTAATCCCTCCCTGGAGCCGCTGAAACCAAACCCTGTGACCTCAGCAGACATTTATCACCACCTGAGGGCTGGGCAAGGTTCACTGAACTTCAAGCAGGGCTGGGACCGGGTGGGAGTTGGGAGAAACTATCTGATTTCATCTAGGGCTGGCACTGAGTTTTGGAGCTGCAGGTTTTCCCAGGCTCCAGGAGAAGCTAAGTGTTGCGTTTTCCAGAGGAGGCACAAAACTGGGACCACGGGAAATGTTTGAGGGGATTCATTTCATTAAATCCCTCTTAACTAAGCGTTTGCTGAGTTCTATGCCAGGGTCTCCTCTACTCACGGTGGGTTTGGGAAGGAAGGGACAGTGCGAGGTGTCCCTGCCCATGGCAGGGGCTTGGAATGAGATGATCTTTGAGCCTTCCAAGCCAAACCATTCCATGATCCTATCAAGAAGGAGGAGCACATCACAGTGTCACCTCAGCCCAAGGTGACACCGTGATGTGCTCAGTGCCTGGGGCAGAGGTGGGGCTTGAGCCCACCTTCCCAACCCTTGCCCCTGAAAGCTTTTCCTTCTCTGCTGAGCTCTCCCTGCCCACATGGGAGATGTGGAGCCTACTCCTCACTGACCAGCAGCCAAAAGCAGAGCCGCCTTTCATTCCAGAGTATTTCACTACACAAGTGCTTTTGAAATAAGGAAGAACGGGGGGAAATTGCAGTGGGCTTAGCAGACAAAATTGAGCAGTTGACTGTGGCAAGGCATACAGTACTTAAATGCAAGAGCTGATCTAATCGTTGTTCTCGAGGAAGCTTTTTGCTGCATTTTAGCACACAAAGCTTTTCGTTTTCTCTTTTGTGGCTTGAGCTGCTATTTAAGAAAGCAAAAATCAATAAACCTTTCCAGCTTTCAATCTTTTGCCCCAAAAGGTGTTTTTTTGGGTAGTGTTTTGTCATTCATAAGCTGTGGCGACAAATCCTTGACATCATTCGTGGATAATATCGATCAGCTCTTCCGTTGCGCCAAAGGACAAATAGAAATCATTTATCTGTCTGGACTCCAAAACAGCAAAAGACAAAGGGCTCTGCCAGCCACCCATGACAATCAGCAGCTGAAGGTATTAGCAGGGGGTCAAGTTCAGAGGTCAGCGGTCAAACAGGTTGTCATCAGTTTCTCACAGGCAGCAGAGTGGAAAAAGCCAGCTGGGTTTTATTCGCCAAACCCGTGAGCCTGGTGGCCCAGGGTGCTCTGGGGTGTTGCCTTTCCACAGGGTGTGTTGTAGGTTTGGGTTAAATTCTTGTAAATTTGGGGTCTTAACTCCACCTTCCCTGTGGGACTGAGGGCCAGGCCCAGGCAAACCGTGAGAAGCTGTCGTTGCTGACATTGCTCTGAGCATTCCTGACATCCCTTTGTTTTGATGTTGTTACACAATTTTGTTCCATTTTCTGCGCATCTTTTGGGATCAGCCTCTTCTTGGGCACTGGGTCCTAAACTTGCTGCTTCAAATCTCTCTTTCACGAAGGTCTTTGTGAAAAGCAGGAGATTCCTGAGCAAGGTGGTGCATCCCAACAGTATTTCCTTGGAGGTAGGGATAGCATTGAGGGGAAGCATCAGTTCTACCCACGTCCTCCTCTACCACCAAATTAGAATTACAAACCTTCAGTCAAGGTTAAATGGGAAGCTGTATGGACTGTATGGACTCAGTCCCAGAGGGAAAACCTCCCTGGTCATATCTCCCTAAACCCTAAACCTCCCTAAACCCTAAACCAGTGCTGAGCCTCGCACATCCAAAATTTCCTCGTGTCGTACTGAGAAGTCTGTAAGGGCTGTAAGCAGTAGGGAAAGCACCTAAGGCAAACTTGCTGCCTCCTTGGATTGATCTGCAATGCAAATAGACACCTAAAATCCTCCTTTCTCCAGCCTCATAAAGAGCATGGGCTGCTCTGAGCTTTATGGGAAGCCTCTGATCCATCATTCCGGCAGGACAGCACGGCTGCCGTGAGCTCCCTTGGGAAGGCAGAGGGGAAGGGTCCAACCAGAGCTGCCCATCTGATCCTTGGCTTTCCATAAACCTGGGCACTCAGGGCGTCCATCAGTCCACGGGGCACTTCCAGAATTACTGCAGTGAGGGGAAGAGGCCAGGGGCAGAAAATAAGGGTGGACAAAATATCAGCATAATCCCCATTTTCCCACATTCTGAATGCTTCCGTGGGCTCTCTCCCTCTCTCCCATCTCCTTCAGCACAGTTATTCCCAGTGTTTGGAGGGGGCTGGCAAACAGATCCATGCTGTGTTTAACCAGGAGCACCTCGGCGGAGTTTCTCTCCGAGGCTGAGCTCACAAAGGATTGATACCTGGAGAGGAACTCACTGCACTCACACTCCCAGGAACATTTTATTTAAACTGGGACTAGTTTCCTCCTATTTATCAACAACGGGTTGAGGCAAGAGAGACTTTTTTACAAGAACCAGCACCGCAGAGAGCTCTGAGCAGGCTCTCTCTTTGCATTTTCTGTAGATAGCTGGGGAAGTATTTGTGCAAACACAAATTCCCACTGGATAAATAAGCTGGATACGCGATGCCAGCAGCCACGGAGTCCATGTGGTAAATGTGGCGCTTTGCTTAAATTTCTTCTGGCAGACAGAAATTCTGCCTTTTATTTTATTTTATTCTCCCAAGGACACTGCCAAGGTCACCACGAATCCTGATGCTCCAAAGAGTGTATCAGGGATACAAACCCATTTCACCAGGCTATTGTTGTATGTATCCTCCTGTGCATCCAACTTCATTTCCACTTCAATTTTATCAACCTTCCGCTGGAGACTCAAGGAGATAGGAAACAAGTACTGACACGAATTAGCCCGGAGATTGACTGATATAGCTCAGCCCAGGGAACCCTGGGTAAAACCTTCTCTGGGCTCTTTCTCTCTTGCTTTCTCTCTGCCTTTTTTTTTCTTTTTCTTTCCCCCCTCTTTTTTTTTTTTCCCCACTACAACTGTCTTTGTCAGTCACCTGTCAGAGATGTCACCAGCCCTGCCCAGGATGACAGACAGGGCAGGAAAGATTTTGATGGAGTAATTTGCCAAAAATACCCAACATGGCATATTAAAGATGGCAGCTGGTGGCAAAGGCTCCGGGGAGGAGATTCCCTGTGGGTAAACCCAGGGAATCTGAGTTCTCAAAACTGCTGTGAACCCCAAAGGTGCTCTCCCCTTCGCTTTGGGGAATTCATGGAAGAATGGGAATGGAATTTGTGGAGCGTTTGCTCCATGCATTGACCTCTTGGTGTGGGAGGACACCCAACCTCCCCTTCTTCACCTCTGCACCCCTCTGTCTCAAGGCTCCAGGATAAGGCAGCCAAGGGGTCCTGGCAGGGGCAGGGATTGCTCCGTAGGGTCCGATCCGTGCTCCAAGGAGGGAGCACCGGGCTCGAGTGCGGTGTGGAGAGAGGACCTGGCTCCTGCCAGGGGAAACGGGGCTCCACTGCGTGCCCTCGCCACAAACTTCAGCCCCTCTTCTTCCTCCGAGTAGGAAATTTATGCCCTTTGGGGTTCAAAAAAGGCTCCTGGAGGGAAAGAGAAAAGAGAGAGAGAAAGGGAATGGAAATGATTTTAATTTTTTTTTTGGCGTAGAAATGAAGCTGATATTGAAAGTGAGTAAATTTTAATGAAACGGTGCAAAAATGACATCATTTACTCAGAAATCATTAATTTGTCAGCATTAATATTTCAGCTACAACATTGCCTGTCATTCTGTGCCAGCAATGACTGATAAATCTATAAAAGTGTGCTGCTAATTTACTGAATATTTATGTGCAGTGTCATTTGCAGAGTAGGATTTGAATTTATTTCACTCAGTATTCAGCTGGAGAACATTTCTAACAAACCTAAAATGAACAGCACCAGGCTGTGCAAAGTAAAGCTGCAAAACTTCCCAAATAACATTTTAAAGGGAGACGAGCACTGGCAGGAGCTGTGGTGTTTCCCCGGGACGAGGCTCTGCCAAGGCCATGTCCCAGTGAGGGCAGCGTGGGTGGCTCGGGACAGGGCATGGCAGCTGCCAGCCCCGGGGCTGTGCTGACACATATTTGTCACAGCGATGCCATTTTTCATCTCCAGACCTCCTTAGAGGTGTCGGCTTATCCGTTCCACCTCCCAGGAGGCCGCGCACGTGTCGGGAAGGAGCGAGCGTTCCCCGAGTGGTGGCTTGGTGGGAATTTCTGTGTCAGGGGGGAAAGTTTGCAGAGCCGGGGTGGGAAGTTTAATGAAGGGAGGATAGAAAGATTTTGGCAGAGTTGTGCAGCCGAGGTGGAAGGGGGCTGGTGTGGTCCAGCCCTGCCCCGTGTGACATGGAGCCACTTGTGTTGGGTTCCCAGCACGGAGCAGGGAGCGTCCGTGGCACTGGTGGAATGTCCTTGGCAGTGTTGGAGTGTCCACAGGAGTGGTTGGAGTGTCCGTGGCATTGTTGGAGTGTCCACGGCAATGTTGGAGTGCCCATGGCACTGGTGGGCGTGTCCATAGGACTGGTGGGCGTGTCCATGGCACTGGTGGGCGTGTCCATGGCACTGGTGGGCGTGTCCATTGCACTGGTGGGCGTGTCCATGCCAATGTTGGAGTGTCCATGGCACTGGTGGGTGTGTCCAGAGCTGGTTCTTGTGCTGAGGATTATTTTTGTCCCACCAGAGCCCTCGTGCAGATCCTCAGTGTCCATGCTCTGATCTCAGCGGCTCCAGAGAATTCTGGCACTTTCCATGGTGGTCTCAGGTCGCAGCACAGCCATCAGCTGGAGTGTGTTTTGGGAAAGGGAGTTCTTTGGATGGACAGCTTGCTCACAAAAATGGGATTTTGGGATGGCACAACCCCTTTGGAAGCTCAGACTGAGTTTGGACAGTGCTTTCAGGCAGAAAATGAGTGAAAAATATGAAAAACACTGCTGGCTTAGCCCCTGTTCCACAGCAATGGGGAGGGACTCCCCAGGGCCGAGTGAGCAGAGCCCTGTGCACATTCCCTGGGCACCGTTCCTGCAGTGCATTCCCAGGATTCAGGGTGCTCGTGGCTGCTCCTTGTCCTTGCATCAGCTCCCAGAGGGTTTCTTCCACCCCAGGGTCACTCTGGGCTCTCCCTGAAGCTCAGAAAGCTCCTGGAGGTGAGCCCCGAGCCTTGGGCTGGAGGCCACAGGAGCTGCTGGTAATTAACGGGCGTATTAATCCAAGTGGAGCACGAGAGCCTTATTATAGTCACATTTTTCACTTTCATCGGAATAATATCATATTATATTAATATTTATTTCTGGCTAATGGGCTGTGAAATGAGCTGGGGGGTGCTCCTGGTGGGGTATGGGGTTGGGGGTCCCAGCAGGGTCTGTTCCCCCTCGATCCTCTCCCTTCCCTGAGAGTTGGAAACGTGGTGGGTGGGAACGGAGGTGCCAGCGATGCCAGGGGTCCTGCATGCACCCTGCCACTGCCTCTGCTCGTCTTCCAGGCACGGGAGAGGGCGAACAGCTCAGGACAGAGCCATGCAGGGCCTCCAGGTCTGACAGAGTTAGTTATGGCTGACAACAAATGGAGATTGACTTTAAAGGAGGGGAGAAAACCTTGCTTACACTTCCCCACTCACAGCTATTACTTCAGAAAATAAGGATGGTGTGAGAGCAAGGAATAAATCCCTTCTAAAAATATATTGGGTGAATGCATTAATTTTCCTGTGCACGTGGAAGAGGGTAGGAGAATGAATTTTAAGCTCGATTCATTCTCCAAAACGAATCTTAAGCCTTTTAATTGTTGAGTGTTGGCATAAAAACATATTATTTATGAAGCTGTGGCTTGGTTCTACATGGCCCCTGTGCCTTTTTCCTTCTTTTAAAGCAAATCTCATTTATTTCTTCCTAAAAGGCGCTCTAGAATCTAATATGAGCATTATGAATATTTAATTTTCCAAGCAGGGTTTACACAGTCCCCAAGCGTGTGGCGGCTGGGCTGGTCCCTGGTTTGAGGCTCGAGCAGATCCTTTCTGCTCTGCTTGGTCCATGTCTATCAATTCTCCAGCAGGAGAGAGGGAATGGCTTTAAATTGGAAGAGAGCAGGCTTAGATTGAGTGTTAGGAAGGAATTTTCCTCCTCCATCCCTGGGGGTGCCCAAGGCCAGGTCGGACGAGGCTTGGAGCAGCCTGGGATAGTGGAAGGTGTTGGGGTCAGAACTGGATGGGCCTTAAGGTCCCTTCCACCCAAACCATCCTGGGATTCTGTGATTTGCTGCCCATCCCAGGCTGCTCCGTTCCCGTGGCAGTTCCGGGACAATCCGTGTGTGTCACCGCCGGGGACACCCCGCGGTCGTAGAACTTTAGTGGCTTTCTTCGAGGGAAGATGGCACCGCCGTAAAACCGTTCCGCGGGAGAGGGAAGCTCCTGGTCTGCAGCTTAATCATTAAGAAAAAATTATTTTCTACAGTGTTAAAGATCTAATTGGTCCAATCAAAAGGCAAATTAATGACGGCTCATTTGGAGAAATCTGCATGTGTTCCAGCAGAGGCTGCACGGGGGAGGCACGGCGTTCCCAGAGCTGGCAAAGCTGGAGTGGGAACACTGTCCTCTGTATTCCCCCACCAGGGACTCAGTGCTGGCTGGGATGTGGGAGAAAGACAAGAATTTTATTTGTTTTATTTGCTTTTTATACTTAAAACATGCAGCTTTTCCCTGTCACTGCTTGGAATTTCCCTCTGAAACCAGAGGAATGGGTTCGTGCTGTTAGAGCAGACAGCCCAATTCCCATATCCACACTAGACCAAACCCCTTTTCTCCTGGGAAAATGTTTTATTTTCCAATTTGTAAGTGCTATGTTTTTTTAATAGGGGAAGCATTTTTCTGTCTTGCAGCCTGACTTTTTGAGAGCCACTGAAAATCTGTCTCTTTTCTGTTGTGTAAAAATCAGAGTTCAAATGGAAGGGCGCTCTGGGATTTTAGGATGGACTCTTCTGCACCTGTGCTGTGGTTTCCGTAGGTTTATCTCCTGTCCATACCTGCAGGATAAAGCAACCTCAGACAGGGTTCTCTGTCAGCTCCCAACCCTCAAAGCTTTATTTTATTAAAAACGCACAAAATGTTTTATACCAACAGATTCCCACAAAACACTCACCTGTATCCACGCCTCAATAATCCACATTTTCTGTAGCACTATTGCCAGTAAATGGTGTGACCCCCAAATACAGAGCAAAAGCACTTTCCAGGCTGCATTTTGGGCAGCGTGGACATCTCCCTGCCCCAGATCCCCCCACCCCTGGCTCGCAGAGCAGGCACTGGGCACCTGCTGGGCTCAGATTTGCTCAGGGCTTTCTGTGCTCCTGAATATTTCCCACTGCTGCGTCCTGCTGGGTGCTGTCCCCACGCCATGGCTCGATGCTTTCAGGCCAGGGAGGGTCAAAGCACCCCCAGGAGCCCCCAGCACCTCCATCCCCCCAGCACCTGCTGAGCATTTCCCCTGCCAGGGCTCTCCCTGCAGGGCCTCCTTTGCACTCCCTCCTTCCCTCCCATCCAGCCCAGCCCCTCTGAAATGCTTTTCCCTGCCAGCCGTTCCCTGCGTGAAGCTCAGGCAGCCCAAATGGTCTCACCTTTCCCCCTGCTCTGATAAATGCTCCCAGCGCAGTTCCTGTAACCTCCCCGAGCGTCCTTCATTTGTCAGAGATCGCAGCCCTTTACGGCGGGTCATTATTTCACCGGGAATTCGAACAGAAATATTTCCAGTCCACACCAAGCGATCTATTTCGCTTCCCCACCCACCACATTAGCCTCTGAATACTCTCATTATGCCATTACTAATTAGAAATTCTCTCAAATTGGCGGCTGCATTAAAAAAAAAAGACAGTGTGCTGAGCATATGGCATAATATCCTATTAATGAACACTCTAAATTCAAACTCAGGTCAGCTGTTCATTTCTTGCTCATGACACCCAAGCAAGGGGGAGAAAACCAAAGCTTCTTTTTTTTTTTTGCCCCTTCTAAAATGCATAATTCGGAAGGCTGGGATACAGCGGTGCCTTAGGCCAATGCTTGATTTGATTTGGCTAATTTTTTTTTTTTTGTGGAGTTGTTAAAAAACAAAAAAGAAAAATTTTATATATATCTACGTATCCATATCTGTGCAGAGTGGAAGGCACTCGCTGGCTAGTGCTCACCTGTGTGGTGCCTCCTTTAAAAGCAGCAGGTCAGGCCACGTGCCCTGCCCAGCTCTCCCCGAGCATCACGAGCAGAGTGAATGTTGAGTGAGGCTGCGTTTTGTCATCGATGGCTCTGGTGCAGGGACATGGCTGAGGATGGGAGCATACACTATTTTTTCGTTTTAGTTAAATGGGCAGACACCTGCGCTGTGTGAGTGACTTTTGGGCTGACCTCACCTTGTCCCGAATTGGAGCTGGGGTTGGAAGCAGAGCTGCTGCCGCAGAGTCCGAGCTTAGCGCTCCCCAGAATCGCTGCTGGGGCTGGGGGTCACTGGGAAAAGCTCCTCACTGGGGGGCCCTGGGGGCTCCAGGGGGGTCAGAGGAAGGAGAGAAGCCCCCCTAGCTGCTGCATCCCCGCAGTTGGTGGGGTTGGGGCAGCCTGGCCGCTCACTGCGACTTGCTCCACTTGCAGTTTGAGGTGCCAGCGAGTGGGAGGGCTGGGCGTGAGCATCCGTGTGTTTCTGGGGACAGGCAAAGGTTACCCGCCTTTCCAAGGATTATTTTATTGGGGTTTTTTTAGTGTCATGAAATTCACAGAACAGTAAAACAGCAAATTCTTGTGCCTTCCTCTTTTCTGGGCAGTTGAGCTGTCAGGGCTTTAGGCCCCATCAGTCTTGTTGTCACTGAGGTTTATAAAACCACCAAATGATATTATGTCAGCTGATTCTTTAATGGGATAATCATTAGCCAAGACCTGAGTAAGGTGTTTTTTTGCCATCGCTAATTTCACCTCAAGGTGAACGCACAGGCAGAGCCCTCGGGCGCGGGGTTTGCGGTGATCTATGGACTCGCTTCGCTCTGTGCCATTGCTCCAATTCCTGCTCCTGGGACACGCCGGGTGCCCTCCGTCCCCCAGGTCTGTCACAGTGGGATAGGGCACAGCGTGAAGGTTGTGACTTCCACAGGTGTCACAGGGCTCCTGGCTCCAGCCCAGAGACCCTGGGGTGGGATCTCATCCCACCTTCCCTTTATCTGGGAGATCGGCACCCAGGGATGCACAAGGGCAATGGCTGAGATTTGACCTTCCAGTAAAAATTGAAAAAGTTTTTGCCTCTCAACAAAGTGAGACTTTTCCGCTGAAAACAAATATTTTGCCTCATCAAGAATCCAATTTTCTGTCAAAATAGTTTTCATTAAATATTTCCAAGCAGCCCCGGGTTAGTATTGATTTAAACTGTTGCAAGGGAGAGAAGAATGAGGCTTTGTCTCTACAAAGATCATGTTTGCCCACCAATTAAAATTACAGTAGAAGTGAGGAACTGCTGCCACCTCCAAAGGGGGGAGGGTTAATGAAACACTCAGTAATTATCCTCATTACTGCGGAATCCAGTGTCACATCCCAGGGAGGGTCAGCACCCCGGGAGCAGCAGGCAGAGGGGCTGAGGGGTTTGCAGAGTGAAGGAGGGAGGTCTTCTCCTGGGAGGGCACCTGAGGGAAGGCCTGGCCTTCAGCCTCATGTTGCTTGCTTGGTTTCCCAAGTGCTCGGGGCTTGCCACAGCTCGTGACGGACAGAGAAACAAACTGTGGTTCATGGCAGTGCGTGGAATCAGGTGCTCCTTGGAAATCACAAAAATCACTCCTTGCTTGGTTGTTGTGTCACTGTGCTGCTCTTTGAGGCTCTTTGCAGAAAATTCAGCTATGAAAGTTGAAGTGAGGTGCAGGATTGTCCATGCAAGAGGCTGTTCTGGTGCTTCTGGGAAGGGCAAAGGGACTGGAAGAGCTCCTGGAGCCAGATCTGTCCCTTCCAGCCAAGTTCTGTGTTCTCAGGGTTAAAGCTGAGATGAGTGCGCTGGAGCCCAGGAAGAATTGAGGTTTTATTTCACTGGCACCGGGGTCATTCCTGATTTAATTATGTAAAAATTAATGTGAACGTCTTTCCTGGTACGGATAGGCCAGCCATGGAAATTGAATTGGGTGAAATGCTGGTTAAGCTAATCACTCACAAGTCATTATGATGGCTGACCACAGGGATGCTGTAATCTGTTGGGACTTCCCAGAGACCTGATTCAAGACCAAGTTTAAGACCCACAGGTTTAATCAGACGGGATCAGTGATGTTGCACTGAAGTGATTTTGCAGTAGCTCCGAACCATTTCTTCCTGCTATGAGAACCCTTGTTGTGAGTCTCCCTGTGCTCTTCCCAAACCATTCCCAGCCTGGCAGTTGTGGGCAGAGAGCTGGGCCAGGTCTCAGGTGAACTCTGAGCCCCTGGGAAAAGTTGTGTCGTGATATGAATGCAGGAATTCAGGAAAAATCCTAGCCCTGATCCTGCAGCAGCCTTTCCTCCTCCCCAGCAGTGGAGAAGCTGCCAGTGAAGGAGTGTCTTGCTTTGAAAGACAGGTGTCTGCCAAGAAAGGCAGAACCTCCCTTGGACTAGGGAATATGACTCCTTTTCCTTTGGAATTATTGCAACTCTGAAATCAAGGAAAGGATATGGGAGGGGGAGTTACAGTTCTTTACTGGTATCTATGACGAGGCAAACAATCAGTAACAACTGCAGCAATACCAAACAAAACCAAATGCAGTGGCAGATGTCCCTGGGCTGCCAGGCACTGTCCCTTTGGTGCAGTCCCGGTCATAGCCAGCAGGGGCGCTGTTGGCTCCCAGTCAGGCAGGGCAGGTGCAGTGACTGCCATGTGCCTGCAGGGGGCGCTGTGGGGCGAGGTCAGGTGTGTGTCATGTGGGTAATGGGGGAGGGGCGGGGCAGGGATGGCATGAGCAGGACGGGCTGGGCAGGGATGGCGTGAGCAGGACAGGCTGGNGCGTGTCACTCGCGTGTCACTCGCGTGTCACTTGCGTGTCACTCGCGTGTCACTCGCGTGTCGCATGCGTGTCACCTGCGTGTCACCCGCGTGTCACCCGCATGTCACCCGCGTGTCACCCATGTGTCACTTGTCTCACTCTCTTTGTTAGACAGGTGTCTGCTAAGGAAGGTGGGGACCGCCCTTAGACTGGAGAATGTGACCCCCCTTTCCCTCCGAATCATTATAACTTTGAAATCAAGGGGCTCTCAAGCAAAAGATAAGGGAAAAAGGAGTAACAGTTCTTTACTAATATTTAGAGCAAGGCAATAATACAGAAACAACGGTTAAGATAGACAAAGTCAGAATCCAACCTGCACCCTGTTAGGGCGGTGCTAGCAGTGCAGTTCAATGGTGGCTGCAGTCCCGTTGGAGTGATGGATGTGCTCTTGTTGGAGTGCTGATCTTGTGGAAAGGTCTTGTCGGTCTCTGGAGGTCCAGCGGTGGCTCCTGAGCTCTTCTCCTCTGGGAATCAGTGGGAAAGGTACTCCAGTGTTCCAGGGTCTCAGTTTATGTGCAGGTGGGAATGTCCAGCTCCCCCGCTCTGGGCAGGGCATCTCTCAATGGCTGATGGAATCTGTGAGTCACTCCAGAGCCCTCGATGGCCATGAGCAGAGACAGCCCCAATGGTGTTAGCAGGGCTGGGTCACTCCTGGGGACATTGATGGCCATGAGCACAGATAGCCCCGATGGTATTAGCAGGGCTGGGTCATGCTGAACATAGAGAACACTGCCCCACCTGTTTTTAACAGCTTTTGGAGATGGTAATAGAATATATACCTTTAGTTACACCTTCCATGTCACCTAAGACAAGGAACTTCTGCCAGGGCTGCTGTTCCCATGTCCTTTGGCTGAAAGAGATCATTTTAAGGCAGTAGCAATAATTGGATTTAAAATGCTGTTACTGCACATGTGTTTTATGTGTCAATGCACACCTGCAGTGTGTGTTCATACACCTGGCTGGGTGTTTTTGGGGCAGGCAGGGCTCAGGTGAGCTCCAATCCTGCCATTTGCTGTTCTGCCAGGGGTTTGTGGGGTGTGATACCCCATCTGGGGGTCTTGCAAGACCGCCTGAGAGCTCCTCATGCTCCCATAGCCATCTTGAATCTGAGCATGGTATTTATAACAATTTATATATATTTTGAAGGGATTAAAACTTCTAATCAATATTTAGAAGGGCATGAACAGCTTGCAGAGCACTTTACCCATCTGTTCCCAAAAATGACCACCTTTGTAGGTGCCTGGAGGGTGCTGGGCCTGAGCTGCTTCCCAGGCTCAGTCAGGAGCCAGCTGATGTCCATAGCAAATCAAGATGCTCATTGTAATGTTCACAAAAATGTAATTTGATTTGCCTTTGTCAACAAAATCTGCAGAAACATCCCCTGCCTGAATAAATATCCCTGCAGGGTAGCACATGCTTTGTAAATAATTTTCATTGTAACCCCCTCTTCCTAGCAGGGTGGAGAGTTGAGAACATTCATCAAGTCTCACATTAAGAAAATAATTTTCTTGTACCTAATTTGTGCAATAAATAAAGTCCACAATTTCTTGCTTCTGCAGCAAGGAAATGTAAAGAGCTGAGACAGGGATTTTTGACACGGGGTCTGTTTTGTTGGTTTTTTTTTTTTTTTTTAATGGCTATTCCTACCTCAGGCTCCGTGCCAACAACTCCCCAAGAGTTTGGGATTTGGGGCACATTATCCTCTGGGTTCTCCAGCACAGAATGACCCAGAGGGACTTTATCTGCCAGGAGTGGGGTGAGAGGCTCCTTTGCAGGGCACCCCAAAGATCAGCGTCTCCCATCCCATCCCTGACCTGGAACAACACCTTGGGTGATGCCAAGCCTGGGTTAAGCTTTACCCAACTGCAGGGGTCCTTGGCCAGGCCTGCCCAGCTCACAGCTGGCACGAAACTGAGGTTATTTTTCACGAAACTTGGAGAGATTTGCTTCTTTGCAAGCTGTGCTCAGGACTGACTGCAGGACAAAGGGCAGGGTGGTGTTGTTTTATTTTTTAGTCTGACTTATCTCTAGAGATGGAGCTTTAGAGTCTGCTCTTTTCTCCTGCTATCAGTAAAGGTTTGTGCAGAAGGAGCCATGGCCAAAGCCCGGCTTTGTCCCCTGCTGTCCCCAGGCACTGACTCAGAGCCAAGCCAAGGCAGCACTGCCCTCTGCGATGGCCTCAGCTGCCTCTGGCCAGGCTCTGGTACCTGCACCAGGTGCTCTGCACCTTCAGGAGTCACCTTCAGTGCTCCTGCCCCTCAGGCACTGCTCCCGAGCAGCTCTGGACGGGCACAAGACAAACCTGCAGCACGGGGCTCACCGGCTGGGAAGGAAACAAGGAGGACATGGAAGAGTTTTGGCCTTTCGTGAGCTGCACCTTGGGTGGTCAGACTCTTTAATTCCTCCTTATCGATCCTGTGTCTCACTGGGGAACTGGAGCTCGGGTCTGTCAAGCTGGGAGAATACCAAGATGGGAGCATAGCTTTGTTTTCTCCCTTGTAGAAATGTAAATCTGTTATTTATATATATTTTATGGATGGCATGTTCCTATCCCCAGGCATTTTGCATTGGAATTCAACTCATTGCAAGCCTATTACATGTTCACTAACTATAAACCATCTGATTTATATTCATTAACCAGTCGTAGACAGCAGTAGTGGCATAACTTTAGCACTGGACATGCCTCAGTCGACGGGTGAACTAAATTTCAGTTAATTAAGGTGCCGTAATTGTTGTCCAGTACAAGTGTCTTCGGGGCATTCACTTTGTAAATAATTTTTCACCCCAACCTTTCCCGCATACTTGGTTGCTGCTCTGCAACTTTGTTGGAGCCATAAATTATGAGGAAATCAGTTCTCCTGCATTTCTGGTAGCAGAAAGTCCCTTTGCTGCACCTTGCCAAGGACAGTGGTGGCATTAATGATTAGCAAAGCGCAGTGGGATTGTGGAGAAAGCAGCAGGAGGATCAGAACCCCCTAAACCATTGCAGAGAGATTAAAAGTTGAAACCCTCTTATTTGCTCTATTTTCTCAAGAGTTCAGATCTGGGGGGAACCAACCTTGTGGAAAGGGACATTTCTTCGTATCCTTTTACACCCAGTAGGTTGGAATGGAGATGGAGTTTTTTGGTGCTCTATGTGGAAATAAATGTGAGGCAGCTTTGAAAGCGGCTGGTGTGGAGCCCACGGACGAGGGTGGTGCCAAGGGGGAGGGCAGTGATCAGCACTAAGCAGCACATTTTCCTTTACTTTTTGGAATCAGGGCAAAAATTATCCTTTCTGTAGCACTTGCTGGAGGATTGGGCTGCCTGGGTTTGGTTTGTGCTAAAGGTTCTCGGGGACTGGTGTTCCTGCTTGGGCTGGGATTTCTGGCTGTGCGTTATCAGCGCGTGTCCCTCGTGGTCCTCGGCGTGGTTTTATTTCAGACGAGGGGCTGGATTCTCACCTGTGCTTGAGGAATGGAGCAATAGCCAACATTCCCTGTCTGCTGTCCCGGGGGGATTCAGCCCGAGGCAGCTCCGAGCCTTTGGCAGCAGTGAATTCTCCACTCTGTGGCTCTGCTGAGACACCGCTGTAGCACATGAAGGGGGCACTGGAGCTTCTCCATTTGTCTGCTCGAGCTTCCCCTTGATCTGACAGCTCCTTCCCAGCCCTGCCCGGCAGCAGACATATGCCAGTCTCTCTGATAGTTCATGTTCACTTATTAATATAAAGACTCAACTTCCCACTCGCCGGAGTAAACCTTGCATGATGCCTCTGACAGTAATTCAGTTGTAGCCTCAATCAGCTGCTGATCTCCAGGCCATGGCTATCCCACTAGCCTTTTCCAATTTTTCACTACACCAGTCATGAATAAATCTCCAAAACACATCAGATTGCTGAAAATGGAAATACTAGAGACAGGCACCAGTTCAGTAGTCAAAGAGCATCACCTTCCTGCAGCAAGCATGCACGCTCCGTGCTCCCTTGTCTGCTCATCACAGCCCAGCCCATCGTGCTGAGCCCCCAAAGGCCTGGGAAGCATCAGAGTGCACCCCGAGCATCGCTGCACACACAGCTGCTGGCCGGGGGAGGTGATTTCCATTCCTGCCCGTACTGACGGAGGAGCCATCAGCAGCGCCCGATGCTCCGCGAGCAGGGCCTGCCCTCTCTCGCGTGCTGTGGACAAGAGCTGTGCATTTGCAGTGCCCGGCAGCAGAGAGAGCAGAAACAAAATGTTGGTTTTGCCAGGCTTTTGCCCTGCCCACAGTGAGATGAGGTTTGCAGAAGCCTGGAGGCTCTGCGGTGAGCCTGGATGGCAGGAGGATGCTCAGCCTCGGGGCAATCCTGGGTGCAGGGGTGGCAGGATGCTGCTCACCCTCGGGTGCAGGGGTGGCAGGAGGATGCTCACCCTGGGGTGCAGGGGTGGCAGGAGGAGGCTCATCCTCGGGTGCAGGGGTGGCAGGAGGATGCTCACCCTTGGGTGCAGGGGTGGCAGGAGGATGCTCACCCTGGGGTGCAGGGGTGGCAGGAGGATGCTCACCCTCGGGACATCCATAGGTCCATCAGTTTTGTTTCTGCTGCACCTCTCCTGTAACTCTGGCACTTTTCTGTGCCGCGATCCCTTTGGGATGGGGGTCCCAGGAAGCCCTGGTGCGGGGGGCACCTCCCACAGGTTCTCCACAAATCCCAGCAGCCCCGTTTAGTTACCTGCCTGATGCTCCGTCACTCGCGGCGTGCTTAACCTCTAACCCCTCTAACCCCTGGCTGCAGCCTGGGGCCTGAATGGTGTCTTTTGAAACTTGACCCAAAGGGTGACATCTTGGTTATGTCCCAATCGAGGGGGCCTTGCTCCCAACGAGGGTCTGCTCACCCTTAATCTACCCATTACAAACACAGGCATGGTGCTGCCTCTCCCAGCATTGTTCTGGGAGAACTCCACATGAAAGCAACTGCAAACTACTGTTATTTAAATCACTTTAGGTCAGAAAATCAGCTAGAACTT
>VZRL01001718.1:79843-114958 GCA_013397895.1 Origma solitaria | reverse complement strand
AATTCCTTTAGGGTAAAAAAACAACTAAAAATTTAAAAAAAAAAAAAAAAAAAAAAGCCCAAATCACCACTCATAAAATAAATCAATTTCTTTAAAATTAGCATCCTTAAGTTTGACATCAATTCTATTTCTGTAAGGTTTGTCTGTTTTGTAATTTTGTTTTTTATCTGTGTTGTTATATTAAGCCCCCCGCTAATAAAATGTCAAATTAAAAAAAAAATTAGTATCCCTAGTATTGCAGAAAACCAATAAAATAAAACCTTACAAGAGAAGCAAAAGAAAATTTCCATCATTCTCTCCTTAACCGAAATCAAAATTAAAGTGTTATTAGAAATTTCATTAGGATGGAGCAGATTGGTAATGAAATTACATTCCAGCTTTCCACAAACCCAATGTATTAAGTAGGTTTGATCAATGATGTTCACACAATTAATTTTGTCTGATTGCTGAGGATTACTTTATCGACAGTCACATTTCACACTTGTGGGTTTTTTTGTTTCCCCAGTAAATTCTCCACGATGTCACATCACATGATGGCGAGGCAGGTTTGAAGCCCCGGCTCTCCAAGTGACTTCCAGCGGACCATGACGGGAATCAAGGTAGGGATGTCACTGCCCTTAATTGTGTTCCTTGTGGTGGGGCTTGGGGACAACCAGCCGTGGGGCCGAGGAACCCTGGGGAGGTTCCAGCAGCGAAGTGATGGAGGGGACCTCGTTCTGCTCTCTTGTGCTGCCTGGAGGCTCCCAGGCTCTGCTGTGATGTTGGGGGTCTCGGTGCCGTCTCGGGGTGGGTTCGGGGTGCTCTGTGTCTCTGAGCTGTGCTTACAAACTGGTGTCACTGGTTTTGCTGGGTGTGGAGCCAGGCTGGGCTCTGGCACCGCTGCGGGAAGGATGGAATCACCACTTGCATGTGGGCAGAGGTGTTAGCTCAGCCTCAGTGCCACAGCTGGCAGCACATCTGGAGGCAGCTCTGAGGTAGGAAGGAGAAGGGGAGGGCAGCGGCTCCATCAGTCACGGGGTGGTTTGAGTGAGCTCTGCTGCGGTTCCGATTCGTGTTGTTCTGGCAGCACCGAGGATTCTCTGAGGTTTCGCCGTCCTTGTCCGCGGCTGTTTGCGTTGTGCAGGCAGGGGATGTTCCTGGACCTCTCTGTGCTACTCTCTGGTGCTTCACGACGTAGTTAGGGGACTTTTACCTGTGAAAATGGAGTCTGTGATATTGTGGAGGCAGAGGGAGGTTAAATTTAAGTTGCAGGAAGGACCTGGTTCCATGGTTTGGGTCTGCGTGTCTTAGAAACGACCCTGGAATTCAGCTGCTCCAGCGAGATTTTACCCGCAGCACTCTGTGGAAAGCTCCAGTAGTTCAAGACCTGGAGAGGGAAAGCCCTTTTCCTAGGGATAACCTCTGCTGTATTTTGGGCACTTTCTGCTGAGTGCCCAGCTGTACATTTTCAGTGCCAGGGAAGGGAATGTGCCCCACGGCGGGGTCGGCTGCCTGCCCAGGAGGGGGGTGAGGCACGGGGCACACCGCGCTCCTGTCCCATCCCCTGGAAGCTGTGCACACAGCAAAGACACCAGGCTCTAATTTTTAGAGATGAGACATCTCATCTGTCAGGAGCTGAGTGAATTAGAATAAGAGTATGCTTTTTTTTTTTTTTTTCTTAAAACAGCCCAAAGTTTTTATCAAGATGCCATTTATCAGCAGCGCTACCAGCCGCTAGCAGTAGGCATCCTGCCAATCATTTTATGGAAATAGGGAAGGACTTTAATGTTTGGATGCCCATCTGAATCGACTCTTGTTCATGTCAGCAGATCTGATGTGAAAGCAAAGGTGCCCCTATGCAGTCTAGTTACCATCAAACCTGTAAGTGTCAGCATTTTAAAGGCAAGGAACACAATGCTGATGGTGGGCAATGTCACTGGTTTAACCTATTTCAAAGACATCAGCTCCTGCAGTCTTTGCCTGCTCCTTGTCTCTCAAGGATTAGTTATGCCCGAAGTGCACCTGCTCCGCTAATCTCTGCAAATAATTATGGAGATACCTGCTTATCACCAGCTTCTCCTCCTAACAAATTCATCCATTCATCCCTGCTAGCTACCTGCAGGAGTGGCCAGCAGCTACCACACTTGGTCTCTAAGCTCTGGGATCTCACGTGATCCTGTAATGCAGCCTTGGGATGGAGCTGCTGTTGTCTCTGTCCTCTGCAGGGTCAGCAGGCAGCTGTCCCCAGCCTGGGGACGGCCACTGGGGGTGGCTCCTGCAGCCCAGACTCCAGGGGCAAGATCCAAGCTCCCCCTCTGCCTGAGAGCAAAGCCCTCTGGGTACAGGGCAGCCTTCAGCCAGGTGTGGGGACACTGCCCAAACCTCTGGGGGATGGCTGAACAGCCAGGGTGGCACTGGCTGGACTGGGCAGTGCCATGTGCACTCCTTGACCACCATCTCCCATCCCTCTGCCTCCTTCCCTCGTTGTTTTCTCCATTTCCGTGCTCTCCAATCTGCGTGTGGTTTAGGACAGGGATTTCCAGCAGTGCCTAACACCACTCTGCCGCCCCATCAGCGTTTCCTCCTCCCGCTGTGCTCCACAGCCATCTCAGGGACACACAGGGCCGAGCTGGGCACTGCTGCTGCCAGGGACAGGGCTGTGCATCCCCAGCATCATCCCTGCGCTCCCTCCCTGTCCTCCATCCGCATGGCATTTCCATCCTTTTGGGGGCTGGGGGTGTTGTGGCGGTGACCCTGAGGGATCCTGGCGAGGGTGGGCAGGAGGTGCAGGCAGCAGGGGCGGCGTGGCCCCTCGCACGGGCACTGCTGCTGCAGCTGTTGACACTCGAAGTGATTAACATGGGTAGGACAGTGAGAGGGAAATAAATAACATCCTAATCTCTGGCACCATCATTCCTTTGATGAGAACAAAAAATATGAAGACTGAAAGATCAAAATAACTGTATTAGAGCATGAAAAGGGAAATGCTCTTTTAACCACCGCTGTTCAGATATATCTCCTCAGATCTGACATGCTGTAATATATTTGTAACACAGATATATATTAGGGGGTAAAGCTGGTGATTAATTTGCTTTACCTTTTCAGAGCATATACATAAAAACCTACATTAGCAGAATTAGCATTTTACCTGTCTTTGAAGATCTTAGCTTTGAAATGTATAAAGTCTTGTCGATTTTATTTCTCTCAGAAGAATAAGAGTTGTTTTTTTCATGAAGCTTCCCCCTGGCCCACCTCCTCCCTGGTTTGCTGGCGCGGTGCAGGCAGAGATGCTCGGGGTTTGTCTCTAATTACTGCATCAGCACCCTCCGGGGCATTGCTTTAGCTGCTGCCCATATTCACCCCTCTTGACTCATAATTGCTGTTGAAGCTTCTGAGAATAGAGATCAAAGTATTCATGTCATTCATGTTTCTGTCAAAGGTCTTATCGTCAAAGCACCAACTATATTTCGAGAGATGTCTCCTTTTCTCAAGAGCAGCATGCAAACTTGGCTTTGCCTTTTTTTTCCCCTCCTCCTTGTTGCAATGTTGCTGCAAGGAGGTGCAGGTGAGGGGAGGAGGAAGCAGGAGGGCCTGCCCAGGCTGCATCCTTGGAAATTTAGTTATCGATTGTTGAGCAGCACAGTCCCAACCAGAACTGCTGTTCCAAATTTCGTTCTTTGCCTGTCCTTTCTCCTGCCTGCAGGTGAGGGATGTTAGAGCTGGAGTTGTCTCTGCAGTTTGCTGCCTGTGTTTTGGTGGCTCCTCGGGAGCTGGTGAGATTTTCCCTCCAAACAGAACATTAGAGATAAAAATTACCTTTGTTGTTTGTGGGTTTGAATGAAATCGAAATTTGGATTCAGACGAGTTAGCAGAAACACTCAGCTTGATTTGTCCTGTTTTCATTCGGGAAAGAGGCCGTGGCTCACGGGGCAGGGGATGGCTTGGGAAAAGCTGAGCAGGCACAGGATCTGCCCCCAGTGCCCACCAGCCCAGCCACACGTGGGGAGCAGCAGAGCCTCAGCACTCCCTGCCCACCACTGCAACTTCTGATGAGTTTCTCTCCGAGCCCTCAGAACTGGGAGCAGGAAAAGAACTTTATAAAATTCTCCACAACCAGTCGAGCGGAACCTATTTTCTCTCACAATGCAATTAACGGCACCAACATTTACAAAATATGATTACAAGCACTTTGGTTAAGTAGAGGAAAGTATATTAGATAGCAGCGAGGGGTTGATCTTAATGTGCATTTTTTCGAGAGACTTGCATTTTCTTTGTGCAAATAAAGAGGCCCTAAATTCTCCATAGGCACTAAAATCAATGCAGTGGAACCATGATAACAAACACAGGCTCCACTTTTTGCTACATCCCCCAATTAATTAAGCCTTTCACGGGCATGTAATTAGGAACATTAGCAAGTCATAAAATTGCCGTGAGTCTCTAAATTATGTGCTGGCCCTCAGCAATTTGTTTTTAATTCCTTTTGAAGACAATGGCACTGCGGGGTCCCATAGATCTTCATAGCAGCCTACTGTTTACTTCTTTATGGCTCTATGAAGATCTAACTGTTTTCTACTGCTCCCAGATGCACCCGCACTATTTTCTTGCGCGTTTTCATTACCTGAGTTAGATTTAAAGGGAAACGGCATCGGCTGCCCCGTGCCCGCCCCGCCAGTGCCGGGAGCAGGGAAGGAGCGGAGCAGAGCAGGGATGCTCGCCCGGAGCCCGAGCTGCTCAGCAGCACCGCAATTTATGCACTTTTATGTAGACTGGTGCGAAAAGGCAGATAAATAAATAAATATCCGGGAATCATTTCGGGGGAAGGTTTATTTCCCTGTTATTGTGATTTACTCCTCCTTGATGAGAGCGTCTCTTTGGCAGCGGAGGCGCGGGGAAACGTTTGTGCGTTCGCGGGGTCAAGAGCGGCAGAAAGAAGTAAATAGTGGAAGCAAATTGTTTTTCGTTCCAAAATATCCTGGCTCGTTCACCACTGAGGGGTCACCAGGATAACACCTGGACACGTGTTCTCCTAGCGGGGCCGTGCCGGGATGGATGCACGGGGACAGCTGAGTGTTATAACTGATTTGGGGTTTTTTGCGTCACTCTGATGGGCAGGAGCTCACGCAGAGCTGCCCAGAGTGTGGAGCTCTCCCCATACCCGGCTGGGGGCCTGTCCCGGTGCTGCATCCCGATAATTCCGGCAGTCTCGGGGCGGGTGTTGCTTTCCAGCCCGTGCTCACCACGCTCGCTGCTTCCCCCGAGCACTGGGGATCTGAGCCAATTAATGCTGTTGAATTACAAACCAGGTTTAGTGATAATAATAAGCAGAGATTGTAGCAAATGAGGTGAATTCTGGCTCGTCTCCCATCCAGCTGCTGTGACACCAGAGCTTGTGGCCATGCCAGGACTCCCGGCTGCCTCCTGTGCTGTCCTTTGTCCCTTCAGGTGTCCTGGTGCTGCCCTTCCCTCGGGGTGGCAACAAAACCTCTGTGCTAATGTCTTTCCTCATGCAAAGTGGAGGACGCTTTATTGCTGGACCAGGGGATGTGTCAAAAAGCAGCAACCCAGAAAGGAAACCAGCCCCAGAATCCTTCATCTTCACCACTGCTTTCACTGCCTGATTAAGCTTTATTTTGGGGCTGGAAGAAGTATCAAGCCGAGCATATTATAACGCTGTGCCTTGTGGTGCAAAGTGGAGGCTGGACAGAGGGCACGGACGTGGTTCTGTCAGTTGTCAGCAAGAGAGAAAAGTGGGAAGTGTTTGCAGTGTGGAGCACCAGGATAGTTAGGAATGAGGTGATGCTTAAAGGATGCCTGAACTTGAGGAAGAGGGGAGCTCAGTAGTTGCCCTTTTAAAACCAGTTTGCATTTTGGTGAAATCCTGACTCTGGTGGGATTGCAGCCTCCAGCTGGGGCAGAGAGGGACGAGTTCTTCCCTCAGCTGCTCCCAGCACCTCTTGCCGAGCCTGGAGGAGGCCGTGACACAGGCTTAGAGCTGAGACTGGCTCCTGGCTTTATGCCTTGGTGTGTACCCTTTGGCTTTGCGTGGCACAAAGCCTTGGGCAGACCGGAGCAGCGCCCGCTCGGCTGCCCAGGCTCCATCCCTGCTCCCACCAGCCCCAAATCCCTCTCCCAGCAGCGACCCGGGAGGAGGAGGATGAGGAGGAGGAGGAGGGCTGTGCTCCTCCTGCAGCCTGCTCCCGTTATCTGTGCCGGTTCCATGGGGAGATGCTATGGGTGGGCAGGGCCCTGTGGTCCCCGCGGTGCAGGGCTCGGGCAGATCACATCTGCAGCCACGCTGGAGCCTGGGACACGGCACATTTACCACAGCCTGCGGGGGGATCAGCCTGGCTGCCCACCAGGCACATCCCAGCCCATCCACCCCCGGCTGATGTACACGAGGGATTCGCTTTTAAACCAAACCTTTTTGTCTTGCTGCGGGCAGGGGTCTCCCTGTGATGGGTCCGAGCAGTGCCACCCGCGGGTTCTGTGCTCCTCTCTAAAGTTTGGCGGTGTTTGCCAGCGAACCCCAGGGCAGGCAGTCCCTGCCCGGCCAGAGCTCTGCTCCTGCTCGGGGAAAAGCTTCCAGGGATGGGCACTCCATCAGCCCAGCCCCGACACAGTTCATTGGCATGCACAGCCGAGCAGAAACAAAGGCACACAGAAGGATTCTGCCGTGCCTCTGCAAGTCCAGGCGCTGGAGTGGAGTTTGCCTTATTTCACGGATGCAATCCCCTAGGATAGAGGGAATGGTTATTAAAAAGCCCAGAGAGCAGTGTCTAACCTTGAGTAAGTGTTTTCTTGTTGTCATCCCAAGATCTAAAGAAAATCCTGAAGAGAATACATGGTGAAGACATATATTATAGTTGGAGCTTTTTATCTCACACATGTGACTTTGCCTATCATGAACTGTACGTTTTTATTCTCACTAGTGGGACAAAACTATATCCCACTGCAGCATATATCAAGAGGAAGAACATTGTACCTTCTTTGCATTAATATAAATAGCTGTTTAGGACCGATTCCTTGGCCAGATACTACCATCTTACCTGTCCTTTATCTAAGATATTTGGCATGTAGCTCAAGTTTGGTTTATTTAGAGTCAGGATACAGCAGCTTTTACATATTAAAGGTGCATTTTAAAAGAGCATTTTCTATTCTAATTTGGGAGGAATGGAGCTCTTTAGGGCATTCAGGGAACGATGTCCATCTAATTTACATTTCCCTTGTTGGAGCAGAGCTGCGTGCGCATATTAGGATGTAAATAATAGTGATGGATACATGTATCTTTAAAAGATCCATTTTCTCTTTTGACTAAGGCATCCAGGAGAGGAAGGAGAGCGTAGATCACTTTTACAGGTGGAAAATCAATCTCGTAAGACAATGTGCATGACACAGGAGCCGACCTCTCCTTTCCGAGGGACGCGGTGCCAGGGTAAGAGGCGCGAAGTTCCCGAAGTTTGGCATCCAAGGGATGCCAGCTTGAGGAGTGTCCTGGGCTTCTCCCAGATCTCACTGCCAGCACCACTGGAATGCCAGGGTTCATCCCCTCACCATCACATCCCTAATGCAGCCCTACAGCAGCACGAGGAGTCATAGGAATGAAAAGTTTGAGACAAGATTACCCCAAGAGAGGCTGAAATGGAGCACGGAGTTGAGCTCTGCCCTGGCTCCCCATATTTTTGTGAGTCCAGCAGCAAATTGCTTCAGGAAAATAGAATTAGGAGGATTTCTCCTTTATGTTGGCATTCCGGAGGTGGCAACAGGAGTCCTGTAGCAAAGCCACTGCTGGATCTCTGCTCTTCTGGGAGTGCTTGCGCTGAGCTGAAGGCTTTGCTAACACTTACTGACCCAAAACGAGGAGCACGAGTTCACTTTTCAAGTTTGCTGCTCATAAAACTCCTGGGAAATGTGGGTGCCCTGGGAACGCCGGGTTAGCTCGGGTCTGATTTCAGGAGTAGAGGGTGGCAGGTAATCATTGACTGCGGCAGGGAATGTGCCTCTCGGGCTGGTAGCACTTCTGCTCCCGTGTTGGATTAACCCAGAAACTCCTGCAATAAAACCTTCCTTGGCCAAGGTGATTTGTGGGGAAATCCGGAGCCTCCAGTGAACTTTCTCATTTGTCTTTGGTTCTGGCTATTTTCCCTCCAACTTCAGAGGTACCAAAAGGAAAAAAAAAAAAAATTCAAGTCCCTTGATCATCACAAGGGGAAATTAAACCTCTGGGCTTAGCCCGCATTTCCCTCAGCCTTCCAGATTGTTCAGTAATGGGAGCAGAGCTCATTTCCTCCGGGATCCCCTTGGAGATGGTCACTGCAGGCTGGCAAAGAGGGGAGGGAGGGATGTGTGAGGGATTGCTGCAGGAAGGGGGCGAGGAGATGGGCTGAGATACTGGCCCTGTGTCAGAGGGCCATGAAATGAAGCAATCAGGAGTTGAGGGAAATTGGGGCTGTTTACAGACCCAAATAAACAAACTCTCAGCTCTGGAGGACAAGGCAGGAGCAGGGCCCAGAGATGCTTTTATTGCTTCACACCTGAGAGCACAGGCAGCCTCTGTGTGGGAAGGAGGACTCCCAGCAGCCTTGCTTGGTGGGGAAAGTGTGTGAAGGTCTCGCTGATGCTTTGCTTTGAAAGAATTTATTTTCAAAGCATGTCTTCGGTCAGCGTTTCCCGTGTGTCTGTGCCTCTGTTCCAGCCATGCTGTTTGTGGCTGGCAGCCCCTGGGTGATGCTCCTTGAGCTGGACACCGTCAGCTCCGTGGTGGGAGCAGAGTGGACAGTGACAGTGCTCGGGGCTGGGTGACACAGTGATGATTGCTCTTAGGCTGGACTCGATGGTCTTGGAGCACTTTTCCAGCCTAAATGACTCTGTGAAGGGAGAGGGACTGATCAGAGCCACTTCCAAAGCCATTTTCCTCTTCCCAGCCCCTGTGCTTGCTTTGTGCAGGAAAATGACTGCGTTTGGGGAATGGGAAGATTAAGGAATCCCAAACTGCAGGAAAGAAGGGAGAACGTGTCTCCCCAATGAGCAGGGCCATTGCCAGAGCCTGGTGGGCTGAGCCTGACTGAAGCAGGACAGCCCAGCCCTGCCCTGGGCCAGCCCTGGGTGCAGGACAGGAGCCCAGGCAGGCAGGAGGTGACACTAACGCGAGGGGACACTGCTCAGGGGCTGAGTGACAGCGCGAGTGAAGCACATCGACGTCAGGCGTGAAGGCAGTGCCTTCCTCTGCTCAGATCACAGCCATCCACCGCCTCTGAATCATGAGCCTTGCAACCAGCAGGCATAAATTTATACTATACAGATGAGAACTGTGCCTGGGAGACAGAACATCTATCTCCTTTGCACTTATCTGCCACCGTGACACAAACAATCAGAGATGATTCTCTGGCACAACAAACAGCAAAGTGTCTTCTTTGTCTTTGCCTCAAAGGAAAACACTATAACACATCTTTTTGGCCCGTGCTTTTATCACTTACTTTTGTTCAATAATCTCCCTGCCCAATATCCAGGATTTGGCCGCGTGTGTGCGTGTGTGTAATAGGAAATCTGCCCTGTCTGAGCACCGGCATGGGGAGGAAATAAATCCACTGTCACTGGGGCTTACACAGGCTGCAGCAGCCCGTGGCTTAACCCCAAATCTCCGTGCTGATGCTGGATTTTCTGTAGTGCCACAGAGCCGCGGCTTTGTGGGGATGTGGAAGAAGGAGCCTTAAATGATTTGGAGGAGCTGTGAGCTGGGCTGGGGAGTGTGGTAGCCATGGATGGGGAGAGTCATTCCAGTGTGCAGCCCTGCCACCACGGCACCGCAGAGGGAAATCAAAACACCCCCAGGTGTGTCTTACCCCTGTTCAGGGTGGGATGTTGATTCTGGAATGTCAGAACAGGACAGTAACAGCTCCCAGGGACCACTGCTCACTCAGATGCAGTGATGGGGCTGTTTGGGGTCAGGGCTGTGCTGTTCTTTAGGTGTTGTTTGCTTCAAGCGGAGGGGGGATAGGCAGAAAAGGAGTGAAATATTTGGGATCTCTCGTAATTCTGCTCAGAAATGTTTTCTGAGGCTTCAGCACTTTTCTGCCATGGGCCAGGCTGGCACAGCCCCCTCAGCCAAGGGAGCCGTGATTTTTCCAGGCATTAGCAACAGACTTGCCCTTCCCTATTTCAAAAGGAAAAATGGAATCCGATTGTGCCTCGGATGCAGACAGTCCCTCACACAATATTTCCTGCACCTCCTCTCCAGATAAGCCACCTTTTAAGATGATGTATGGTAGCACTTGCCTGTTATAGTGTTCCAGCCAGCGAGGGCTGGGGAGATCCACTCTGGGTTCAGTCACGAGGAAACCGATCCATTTCAAACATAAAGTTGGATGAATGGGGCAGGGAAAATGGGAGCCAAGCTCCTAAGGGGAAGATTTCACCCCCTAAATTGTTGAGATGGAGCGTTTTGGAGGGGAAAATCAGGAGAACAGCCGGAGGTGGGCGGCGGGAGTAGGGGATGGTTTGCTCTTTTTTTTTATTTTCCCCAAAGGCAAGAAGGGGAAAATGGTTCCGGCGTTCGTTGCGTCCCTTTTAGATTAAATTCCAATTCGTTATTAGCATTTTATATTTTCCCTTCAGCTGATTATGCGTGCAGATTAAAAGTGCCTTATCTGCGGAGCGCCCCAGCCCGCGCTCCGCGGGCTAATCCGGAGGGACGCTATCATTTACACGGGGTGCTGATAATACGGGAATCTCATCCACCGGGGGCTCTGCATTGTGTGTTTATTTATTTGGAGGCGCTGGGCTTAGCGCCGCTCATCTTCTGCAGCTCTCTAATCTGCATTCCGCCGTGCAATTAGAGGGATTCTGTGCCTCTCCACACCACCCCAATATTGCGCATCCGTCGTGCGCTCCTCTTCCAGCCGAGGGCTGAGAGCACCGATGCAAATCACTCCCCCGCAACCCTTATTGATCCGAATGTTTGTTGATTTACCACGAGTTTTAACCCTCGGGAAGTCTGTGGGGCAGAGCAAGAGGGAAATGAGGTGATTTCACTGCTCACCCTACAAACTGCTGACCCAGCTCAGCCCTCCTGCCCCGCGGCCACCCCGGGAGTGGCAGCGGGCACCCCAAATTCTGGCTAAAGCACACAAATGAAGGATCATTTCCTGACTTCCCCGAATCAATACCTACTTGATGGTGACTTAAAAACACCAGACAGCTTTCCTAGACCGAAGCCCTTGGATAAATGAAGTTGTCATTGACTTCTGGTGTATCTGGTTGGTGTGAGATCCTAATTAGGACAGGATCATAGTAACAGGGGGAGATAATAGACCTATTGGATCAGGTCTGTCTGCCTGCAACTGCTACGTGTTATCCCCCTGGTATCAACTGGACCCCGTGTTCAGGAGGGAATTACTCAGCTCTGGGGTGGATTCGGCTTGTGATTAAAAAAATGCACAAAACTAGGGGAAGCATTTCCTGGGAATTTTCCTGGAGGACTTTCAGTTTCCTTTCTGGTGTTCTTTCCCTGCTCTAGTAGAGAAAAGACTTTCTGCTGAGAAATCCGAGTTGCTGAGGAAAATTGTGCTTTCCCACTGCAGAATGGGGCTGATTGTGATTAATTTATCACAGAATCACAGAATGGTCACGGCACTGATGCCATCAAACCTTGCAGCTGGGCTGCTTGGACTCAGAACTCATGGGAAGCACAGGAATAATCCTTGAAGCAGATTTAGTCCAAGTTTGGGGAGATCTGAGCTGCTCTAATCTCAATTCTACCCTCTCTATTATTCTCTCAAAAGCTGTGTTTTGTCCCTGCATCCAACCCAGGCTGCTGCTCCTGCCCTGGGAAGCTGCAGGGATCTCCTGGAGCTGTGGATGCCCATCAGCTCCAGGACTCAGCAGCCTGAGGAGCTGCTTTATGCTGCCCACGGATGTTATTTCAAAACCAAAACCCTGTCACCCCTCGCCCTGTCAGAGCTGGGTGTGCCCTGCCCTTCGCCCCTCTCCATTTCCACCCCTCCTGCTCCTCTGAGCTGCCCTGCGGAGTGCAGAGCTCTGAGGAGATGGAAGTGTTGGGAAAGCGGTGGCAGCGCAGAGCTGTTTATTTGCTCTGCGGGTGCACAAGGCCCTGGACACATGGAAAAGACTCTTTGATTAACGTCGGCTTCCTCTTGGCACTGTTTGACGGAACAAGGCTGAGACACTCCATTTCAGTGAGCCTGTGTCGAGCAATGTGTATTAGAGAGTCCTCAATTTCACACGTGCTTACTCCTGAGTGAGTTTCGCATAAAAGGATTAAGGAGAGAGGAAGTGCAGAGGAAATGGGATGTTAGACACCTTGTTAAACGGGCTGTCAGGGTTTCTGGAGCGTTCATTCTAACTCTATTCCACTCTGCATAGAGGGCAGGCCATTACCCGGGGATCACAGGGGCCTCTTCGGCGCTGCGAGTCACGAATTACTTTTAAAAAAGAAGAAAGCAAAAGCAGAGATGAAAATAGCAACGTGTGATTGTTGTCCTCGTTGTCACGCTATTCTGGCGGATGTTTCCGCCCGGGGGGAATGTGGGATGCGATTTGCGGGAGCTGCAGGTGGCAAACCTTTCGCTGCCCTTCCCCAGTTTGGTTCAGTGCCTGGAAGATTAGGAAAAGCGGGAGAGGAAAGGCTGGGGCAGGTCAGGAGGGGAGATGGCCCGAGGAGAGCAGAGGGCTCCAGGGCACCTCCTGTCCCCGGCAGAGACAGCACTCCCCTGCGCTCAGAGGGATGCTCAGAAAGTTCCCAAACCGCGGCTGGCCCAGGGCAGGTTTGAGCTGAGGTTTCCGTGCTCCTCAGGGATGCCGGGATGGCTCTGGCAGGTGCAGCAGCGTGTCCCTCTGTTTCCCAGCTCTCACCCCAACCTGCGCAGCCTTCCAAGGTTTCCCATGGAAAAAGCAAGTGTGTTTCCCAGGGCAGGATGCCTTTTCCGGGGGCAGAGCTGTCAGGGGGAGCGGGTGCTGCTGCTCCAGGCAGCTTGATCGGTAATGCAGCCTCACGTCAGCTTGTTTCCTGTAAGTCAGATCCGTTTTAAGGGCTGTGATGAAACAGGGCTTCAGAATCCACTCTATGAGCATCCAAATTAAAAGCTAAATAGGATGTAGCTTTCAGTTTGGCTGTATCTTCATATGTCAACAGTCATTACGCTCATATGTCAGCGCTCGGCAGCCTTCCCTCTCTGCTCTGCTTCCCTGCGAGCAGGGGTGGCCTCCTCCAGTTGCCATCCCACCCAGCCCAGTGCTGCTGCTGGGAGCCAGGGGACACTACTGGGTCCTGGGCAGAACATCCAGCCCTGTCACACCTTTCTGTTCCATCCTTTTGGGCCTGGGTTTTCAGACAGAAACCCCCAGGGTTCGCAGTCAGGAATCATTTGCCAGCATGGCCCAAGGGGGAGCAGCCTTTGCGTGGTTTGTGGAGGGAGCAGCCAGATCCTGGTTCTCCGTCCTCCTTCCCCCCCAAACCATCCTCCTTCCCCCCAAACCATCCTTTCCCCCCAACCGATCCTCCTTCCCCCCAACCCATCCTTTCCCCCCAAACCATCCTCCTTCCCCCCAAACCATCCTCCTTTCCCCCACACCATCCTCCTTTGCCCCCAAACCATCCTTCCCCCCCAAACCCTCAAAACTGCCCTCCCACTGAGGAGAGAGGGCAGCTGAGGCTTGGGACATCCCAGTACTGCTGCCCCAGTGCTGTGCTCCCCAACAAAGAAACCTGCCAGCCTCCGGGCTGGGTAGGGAGACGGAAAGTCCGGATAAAATTATCATTCCTGACTCAAAACTGGTGGTGGGGAAGAAGCAAGTTTGGCCATAAATAATCCCACACCTGGCCTTTTAATTCAGTTATCTCCTGGTTGGGAAAGTCGGATCTGCCGTGTGCTGTGGTGGTGCCAAGTTAATTACTTGAAAATGAGTGCCTGGGGTTGGACCAAGAATTTCTCATCAGCATTCCGCTCCAGTGCCATGGCGTGAAGGAGAGCCCGGCGCATGCTCGGCTGGGGGATGAAAGGGAAGGGGAGTGGGGCACTGGGGGTTTGCTTTGCTTCTGGAGGGGCTGGGGCTTGGGGTGATTGCAAAATCCCTGAGTGTGGTTGGTGTGGGGTTTGTGGGTATTGGGTTTGTGGGTATTGGGTTTGTGGGTACTGAGTTTGTGGGTATTGGGTTTGTGGGTGTGGGGTTTGTGGGTTTGTGGGTGTGGGGTTTGTGGGTATTGGGTTTGTGGGTGCTGGGTTTGTGGGTGCTGGGTTTGTGGGTGCTGGGTTTGTTGTCCTCGGGCTGAGCAGGGAACTGGTGTTAGTGCGGGCAAAGCTCATTTTTGGGGTGGAGCTGGAGGGTTTGGAGGCAAAGCTCATTTTTGGGGTGGAGCTGGAGGGTTTGGAGTCAGCAGAGCCAGAGGGGGACCGAGGTGGCTGACAGCACCCCAAAAAGCAAGAAAGGCAGCAGGTTCAAACCACCCCACTGAGATGCTGCCTGTTCCCCTTGCAGTCCCACTCCTGGCGCGTTTCCGAGGGCAGTGCCGCTGTGGGTTTGGGATTTGTGGGCTGCTGAAGCCCCTGGCCAGCCCTGCCCTGGCCAGCCAGTCCCATGGGGGCCGTGGGTGCCCCTGCAGCCCCAGGCAGCCCCAGGCCAGCACGGCGAGGCAGGTGGGCTGCGGAACCCAGAGCCTCTCCCTCCCCTCCTGCCCCCCGCGCTCGCCAGCTGAATACAAATGTGGATATTACAGGGCAGAGAGGGAGGCGGGAAGGTGCAGCTCCAATACTAAATAGCTGGGCCCTTTAAGCCATTTGGCCAGACCTTATCGTTAAAAAGGAGGAAAAAAACCCATCTCTATAGGATTCTTTGAGTCATTGCTTCTTATGTGTAAACAGAGGGCGGCAGCTTACACAGCAAACTCAGCCCGGAATAGCTTGAGGTGATTAACAGTTGTTTGATTCCTCGAAGATTTCCACATGCTTATGCCAATCCAACTGGGAAAGGCAGAATAAATATTTTGAAATATGCCCCTTCTTTTGTAAATTAGGCATGATGAGTGCTGCTTAGCTGTTTAGCTCGGAGTTCCAGCGTGGGTTTTGTTCAGCAAACAGCGGCAGAAGGGCAGCGCTCGCTGCCGGAGCTGAGCCGGGGCTGGAGGGTGGTGGTGCCCAGGAGCCCCAGGCCAGCACTGGTCACTCTGCCAGGGATGTTCCCTGGTGGCCATACCCCAGTTTACTGAGGGAAGGGCAGCTGGAGTGATTTGGCAGCCACAAAGAAATACGGAATCACTTGAACCACAGAGGGTCTGCTGAGCATTGCTCTGTTTGTTCCCGTTACAAGGAAGAGGAATATCTCAGATTTAGTCCCAGTTTTATAACAACACTTCCCAACCCACCTGGGGACCACAAAAGTGCTTTACATGCATTAATGAAACCACCAGTGCCACCCCTAATGGAACAGTTAGGTTTTATCTCCCCTTTGCACGTGGCCAGACTGGGAATTGCCTCCCTGGGATTTTAGCCAGTGACCAGCGTGAGTTGGGGTTTCAAATTCAGCCACCCATCCTGATGTGTCTGAAAGAAACCTATTGCTACTCTTCACTTTGATTTTATAAGTTTTTGTTTTTCTCCATCTTCCTTCTTCCAACAACCAGCCTGCTCTCAGCTTCCCTAAAATTGCACTTTCTTTGTGAAATCTACTCTCAAAAAAATCTCAGAACTTCTGGACCATACAGCAGCAGAAATATTAAGGCTGAAGGGAAGTACTTTATTTGCCAGATAAATAGGCTTGGTGACACTTTGGATATGTAGAAGGTGGTGAATAATTTCTTCTGCTTGGGCTATATATCCTTAGAGGACTTGATGAATTTTTCATTCTGGAAGATGTGTTCAGGTCATTAATTGCAGTTTGCCACAGGTCTGTTCCACTTTTGTCTGGGTAAAGCCTATCTCCTTCAACATACAACTCATTTACCCTTTGTAAGCTATGTAACATTTGCATTGTAAATTGGTTAGCTTAACTTAATACGCGAGTAACCCCGGGAAACCTCTGCAAAGGATCTTACGTGTGCTGCTGGAGAAGACAGGGCCTTTTCCAGCAGCTGGGGCTGGGCAGCCTGGCTTGGGGCTGGGGATTCTTCTCCCCACAGATTCGGGGCTCCGCAGCATCTCAGCCCTCCCAGCTGGAGTGAGCAAAGCCATCGTGCTGAGGGCTCCTGTCCCTGGAGCCGCACTGAATTCTGCCCCCAGTCACTGCCCAGCCCCACGGGAGCTGTGCTGGGAGCTGTGCCTGGCACTCGTCCTCTGAGCCCTGCAAAGTCGGTGCCCGTGGGCAGAGCTGCGGCTCGGGGCTCTCGGGGCCGTCTGGCACCATGGCCTCGTGCCCAGCCTCAAGTTCTGCTGGAGCTCTGCCCCGGGGCGCAGGTGCCAAGAAATGATGGCTGGCGAGATGCAGGATGCTCCACCCGCTGCCCCAGCTCCCTGGGAGGGGGTCACAGGACCACAAAACGGTTTGGGTTGGAAGGGACCTTAAAACTCATCCCATTCCATCCCCCTGCCGCAGGCGAGACACCTTCCACTGTCCCAGGCTGTTCCAACCCCATCCAGCCTGGCCTTGGGCACTGCCAGAGATCCAGGGGCAGCCACAGCTTCCCTGTGCCGGTGTCTCACCACCCTCACAGAGAAGAATTTATTTCTTATATCCAGCCTGAACCTTTTTGTCAATTTGAAGCCATTGTCCCTTTTCTTGTCCCTCCATGCCCTTGTCCCAAGTCCCTCTCCAGGTCTGTTGGATCCCCTTTAGGTACTCCCCAGGCATCAATCTCCCAGCACAGGCAGATCCCTTGCGCTGCCCCATCACTCTCAGTAGCCTCTATTTGCAGAAAATAAACCCAAATAATTTAAGCTGCTCCAGCGCCGAGTGTCACTAATTCCTCGGAGTGACTAACATCTCTGGGGTTCCCACAAGCAGTGCAGAGAGGAGCAAGACACAATAAGTATAAATTGAGTGAACTCCAGAGACTGGAATAAGAGCTGTGAAATATTGCTCAGGGCCTGAGAAGCTCCTTCAACCCATTTTCCGAGCTGCCTGAGGGACAGGGGCCGAGACTGGCAGACGACAGCGCAGAGGAGTCGGGAGCGGCGCGAGCCAGAGCTGCTGTCCCAGTACTTGTGGCCTCGTTGGAGGCAGGAGATTTCTGAAAGTTTCTTTGTGTGAGGTTTTCTGCCCCACTTTTTAAACGGAAGCAGTCTGGAGGAGTTCAGGCAGGCAGCAAGGCTTTGGGAATCTTTCCCTCGCGAGAGGAGGCGCAGCGGCGTGGGGTGTTTGACGCTCAGTCAGAGCATCAGCAGGACCCCTGACCCCCAGCTCGGGGTCCCTGCTGGCCCTTTGCCAGCCCGGCTGCCACCCCTGGGGACCGATGCTGTGCCCGCTGGAGCTCAGTGGCCCTGGCAGTGCTCAGAGCAGGCTCTGCCTCCTTGCGTGGTCCCTGTCACAGGCGAGGAAGGAACACCAGCCCTGAATGAGGCTTTGTGTCCTGGATTCCCAAAGGGATCCATCTGGATGAGAACTGCCCAGGAAACGTGCTGCCCATTGCACATCTGGTGGTGGCCTGGAACTGCCCGGCTGGCGCTGGAGGTGTCCTGCCTATTTACCCGTGACAAAGTGACCCATTTGTGTATTTTTACCAGAAAAAAATCGTGTGAGAATTAGCACAGCCTCCCCCTCCCGTGGCAATCAGCACCTCTGCCTTCCGGGGAGCTTCCCCGAGCTTGGCACTGTTTTAATCTCCTCCATAAGAGAAGATAAAAGAATGGAGCAGCTGATCCGATAGGCCCGGGGATAATGGTTGGCATTCTCTGCCTTCAGATAACAGCTCGGGCTGGGGAGGAAATCATCTCTGCAGGAGGAGGTGTTGTGTACCGAGGGCTGCGATTGTCCCGAGGCTGCTGCTCCCTGGGCTCACCCGGCAGCTCCCGCTGGGCTCTGGGCTCTGCCAGCTCCCTCCTGTCACTGTCCCCAGCCTGGACAGGACGGAGCCCCGAGGTGCAGAGTGGCCGTGCTGGTGACCCTGCGGTGGGCTGGGACATGCCAGGCTCCCCCAGCCATCCCCAGCCCTCAGAACCAGGCAGGATTCTCTAAAATCCACTCTGTCCCTGCCTGTGGCCTCTCTCCCTGCAGTTAGAGCTGATCCCACCTGGAGTCGATCCAAAAGGTGCTCCCATCCCATCACTGCTCAAACCAGAGCTGTTCTGTTTCTGCTCTCGCCATCCCAGGGAAGTGACCATGGCCCAGATTTGTGCTCACAAATAGAATCCTCATGGAATCAGTAAGGCTGGAAAAGACCTTTCAGGTCATCAGGAAGCATTAGGGGAAGAAATGGGGGCTGTCACCACGGTCTCTCTGTCCCCTGTCCCTCCCTTTCCCTCTCCTGCAGCACGGCCCAGGCGGTGACAGCGCAGGTTCCCCTCCGCAGCTTGGGCTGTAACTCAGTGCAAATGAGTCTCCCACCCCTAAAATCGCTGAAATATGCGGCAAAGAGCAAACTTAATGAGTATCGGGGAGAATCTGTGGGGAGCTGTAATATTCTCAGTGTGTACAAATCACTGTTTAGGACATCTCAGCCTGAGCGTCCTTTTTGGACCGTGTGCTCTGGGGCTGGGGATGCGCTTGGCTCCGGCCATAAAAACATGGGCAAAAGGGAGGATTTATGGCACCAAAAGTCTCCTAAATAGCTGGTTTAAGTTCCTTTTCTTAACACGAACCCTGTGAGCATACAAAGGCCATGGATGGCAGGGCTGCTCTCTTTGTTGCTTTAAATCATTTACTGCCCTGCAAACCTGGGGTGAAACAGGAACTGTATCTCTGCTCCCCGAATCTGAATTCAAATGCCGTAAAGATATTCTGTGATTTCTAAAGATTTATGTGGGACCAGCAGATGACCTGCTTTGGCATCCAAGTTACCACTGTCCCTTCCAGAGGTGTGCAAATCGCAGCCCATAAAAAATCTGGGAATTCATTTTTTGGGGAGTCCTTCTCTCCTCAGTAATAGATACCTTCTAAAATGCACTGCTCAGTGATTTCACCCAGGGATCTCAAAGCACTGTGGAAATACGGATCAGGCTTCCTGGGAGCTCTGTGATCATCACAGCTCCCTGCAAACCAAGGGTCAAAATTCAAAGAGCTCATCCCTGGAGCAGCGAGTTGGGGCAAAGCCCCAATCCTGACCCTCACAGTTGAGCTGATGCCATCAAATCTGTGTTTGCCATAAAGAATAATATCTCCAAGCTGACCACGAGCCACGTTCAGAGCTGTGTGTGCCTCCCCTTGCTGCCCATCCTTTGGATCAGTTACGGGGCTGGGATGGGGAGGATGTCTGGAAGGTGGCGAGGAGGAGAGAGGACATTAAGCAGTACCTTTTGCTGAATAAATCAGGAGGTTGCCAGCAGCCTGCCACAGTAAATATGCATGTTAAATCAAATCAGATCTGCTGCAATAGGAAAGATTTAATGGTAGGGGTTTGTTTGCTCCCCACCATAAACACGGAGATGTGAGCGCTTCATGGGGAGAACATCTGTGGACTGGGCAGAAGATGTCAGGAGCTGGATCTAACATGCAAGGCTTCTCTTCTGTGGCCAATTAAACAAATTGCAGCAAAACAGCATTTTATTAGTATTTGCCCATAGCAGTCGCCTGCTGCAATAAATTTCCTTCAGGCACTCCGGAGGAAGGGGAGGGAAGGATTGGCAGGGAGAGCTCAGGGCGGCGCAGCCTCCGGGGCCGCGCCGTTCCAAAGTGCCTGTCTCCAAAAACAACTGCTCTGCTTTATCATAAACACGGTGAGTTATGAGCTGCTCTGCGCAGAGCCCTGCACAAATAATAATAATGAGCAGAGGCAGCACGGAGGGATGCTTTCCCAAAGCAGTGGGACGGATGGGTCTGGGAACAGAACTTATCCCGGTGCCTCTCCGCTCCCCTTCGGTTTAATTACAGCTTAAATTCTTTTAGAATTCATCCTTGCCCATTTGGCCTATCCCATCCTCTTATTCCCATTCCCTTTTAAGCATGAGTTTTGTCTCTTTTGCAGTTTCTTTCCTTTTATTATTCCATCTAAGGGAGAGCTTGTCTTTATTTTTTTTTCCCACGCAAACGGGGGCTGCAAAGTCAGCCAAATCCATCCCCAGCATCGCTTTGCTGGCAGTTCCTGGGATTTCTCAGGTCTGAATATGCCAACACATTTCTTGGCTGAAGGCTTGGCACAGTTACAGACAGGGGCTGATGTTTCTCAGTGTGATATAGCCAAGGCACCTTCTGTATCTTAGATTTTTTGGATGATGGAGAGCTCAAATGAGCAATAGATTTGATTTTTTCTTTTCCCCTTTCCCTTTTCTCTCTTTCCCTTTTCTATTCTCTTCCCTGGGCCAAAGCACCACCATCAAGTTGATGGATGCCCCATCCCCACTGATAACCAGCCCTCTCATCTCTCTCACACTCCAAGGGAGGAAGCACTTCAGAGCAAACCTTCCTCTCCAGAGAGGTCCTGGGACAATGGCAAGCACCAATAAATACCCCAAATCGCCGAGGTTACAGCAAACAGATGGTGTTCTGCTGCACAAACACTCTCTGCCGGGGAAGTGCTGCAAGAAATGACCTATTTGTTGCTTGGTTATCTCCATATTTTACGTTGGAAGCACCATTCATATCTAAGTAGTGTCACCGTTATCCCGGGAATTCCTCATTTCCCGGTGCAGTTATCGACAGCACACGTTCCCGGCAGCCTCCTGTTGCTGTTTGCCCTTCCCCTTCCAGCTCTCCAACGTGATCAGGCAAAGAGATAAATAACTCCCCCTGCACTGCTGAGTGATAGCAAATTAATGTTCCATGATCACCTCCTTCAAAATACGCTGCTTAAAAACCGCCTCAAAATGTGGAGTTTTTCCCCTTTTCCTTTCTCAAGAACAACAAAATCAAGGCAGCAGGTTATTAGTGGACATTAATTATCTATTTTTAATGAATTAGCTGACCAGCCTGGCTGCTGATGGATTACACCTATGAAATTATATTGCTGTTGAAACACAGGATATGTTTAGATGGCATCAGCCTCTTGACTTAAGGATGGATTTGATTTATACTTCATTAACATAATTCCTAACACACCGCTTTTTTTGGGAAAGAAAATTAGTGTCTAACCAGGAGCTAACAAGTTTAATGGCTTGCTTGAAGGAAAACATAACCATTGACTGTGAATAAGCAACTAGAGGCACTAATGTTGTTATTGTTGTTGTTGTTGTTGCTCTTGGGTTTATGAATCTGTGTTTGTGGGGGAACATTCCCACAGTGCTGCCGTGGATAGACGGGAGAGGGTGGAATTTCCTTGTGTGTGTTTAGTTTTTTATCAGGCAGGGAGGTGCTGGTGTTGGCCACACTGCTCGGGTGCAAAATGGCCTTCCCTGGAAGCAGTGGTGATGTTTGGCATGAGAGGCCACTGCAGCATTCTCTGGGATTTGGAAAACAGTGTCTGGACGCTGCACGTGGAGAAGGAGGCCTTGGGCTTCCAGAAACAATTCTCATTTATTTCCATTTTGCAAATATTGGATTTGCTGCTGATGGCCTGCTCGAGTTTTCTGTCAAAGAAGGCTTAGCTAAATAGCTGGTGAGCCTCTGTTCTTCTGTTCTCTCCTCTCAAAAAACGGATCGTCCTTTTTTTGTTCTTTGAATTGTACCGTGTTAGCAGACAAACAGCACGAGAAACCAAAGCAGCCTGAGACATCCAGGTTGCGTACAGGGGTGAAATAAGCTCAGCTAGTGAGATTGAACCCTCAGAGGAATGAGAACTTGGGATGGAGAGGGGCAGAGGGAGGAGCAGGATGGGGATGGCTGCACTGCAAACAGCGCAAATCCTCCAGAACATTGTGTTTTAAACCATTCACGGTTTTTAGTTTGTTGGTGATATTTTGGGGGGTTTTAATTGTGTTTTGTACCTGTCTGATCCGGAGGGCTCTCGCTCTGGAGGACCCCTCCACTCCCTGCCGGGGTCTGGCAGGTTCTCCTCCTGTTTGGCATCCTGACACCTTGGGCTGTGATTAATGAGGTGCTCTTCCCTGCGCCGTGTGAATCCCTGTTAGATTTGGTGCTTATTAATTACAGCACAGCACCGTCAGCACATTTAGAATTGGGGTCCCTGCTTTTCTAATTCCCTTCTTATTTCATGTTCCTTTTTCCCCTGGTTCCCTCTCACCTGTGTCTCCTCCTGCTCAGGGCTCACTGATGGATGAGGTTTCAGCAGCCGTGGATTCCACGCTGGCTGAGCTGAAGGTCAGCGCTGGGAATGGCTCCAGGAAAAGCATCTGCTCAGCAATTCCCACCTTCAATCCAGTGTCCAGCTCCCTCTCACCCTGCGTCGGCTCCCTCGCTCGTGCTCAGGGCCGGGGCTTTTCCACCACTGCATCCTACAGTTCTCCTTGATTTCATCAAACGCTTTATCATTCAGGCTTGGTGCATCCTCCAAGTTAAAAAATCCCTGTAGTTCTCGATGCTGAGCCCTGGGGTATCTTCAGGGAGAGGTCAGATTTTATCTGTAGTGGCTCTGCTGTTGTCAACACTCCCATTCCTCTGTCACCGTTAGTTGGGTTGGAGGCAGGACAGTGCCCAGTTTGTATTTCTTCCTAATCCACCTTAAGCTGAAAAAACCTGACCACTGTGATGGGGAAAAGTGAGGACTGGTGGGCAGGGACCAAAACATTGATATTATTGAGTAGTACTTGGGCTGGGACTGGTGTGGTTCAGGTGATGGGCATGGTTTGGGCAGTGAAGGACACAGTTTGACCAGTGAAGGACACTGTTTGGCTAGTGAAGGACACGGTTTGGCCAGTGAAGGACACAGTTTGACCAGTGAAGGACACTCTTTGGCCAGTGAAGGTCACTCTTTGGCCAGTGAAGGACACTCTTTGGCCAGTGAAGGACACTCTTTGGCCAGTGAAGCACACCCTTTGGCCGCAGAGGTGCAGCAGGAGCTCCGTGCGAGCTCTGACCGTGCTGGTTCCCAGCTCAGACTCAGCCACAGGGATCAGGGGTGGCTGCACCCAAGTGACAGGGACCAGGCTGTGTCACCATCCCTGTGTGTGCTGGGGGCCTGGGGACACCGTGGGGTGCTGGCAGTGCCAGCAGCCCCCACGCTGTGCCCCCAGTGCCCCCAGCAGTGGGGCCATTGGGTGCTCGCATTAACCTGTGGCAGCTCCTCTCAGAACCCACCAAGGTGACAAATGGACACACACATCCTGCCTGCAGTCACTGCCCTGGCAGGAGGGGACAGCCACGACAACCATGCAAACACAGCCCCCTCACCGTGGTTTTAAAACTTCTCCCTGATAACAGGATTGCCATTTTATTCCCAGCCACTGTTTAGCTCCTTTACAGGGCCGAGGTAAACACCACAGTAATTTATACTGTCCTCCCCGATCAGCTTCGCCCTCTTTTACATCTTGCCTTGCAAATAATAAGGCAGCCCACAAAGCCATTTGTTTCCTAATGACAGGGGTTTCCATAGTGAGCAGATTAAGGAGGAGGAGATTAGAAGATTATACACCAGGCAGGACTCACAGGTTTATGGGGCTTTGGAGATCCAACGATTAATGCATTTCATAAATGAAACTTTCTTTCGTGACAGGTAGAACGGAGGGAAGCGGGTGTTTTAATTGGCAAAATTTATTTAGCAATTTTCCTTGAGGATGTTTCACGCGCTCAGACAAGGCTTGTACGTTGTACAATTATCACGTCCTGCTGCTCTGACGCTGATAAGGGTTGGGAGATTTGCTCCATCAAATTTGCCATGGATGAACCCTGGATGAGCTCTGTGACCCGTGTCTGCCCAGGCTGAGCCTGTGCCCCTTCTCCTAAGGGTGCTGGGATGGCATTTATTGCTTTCTGTCCTCAGTGGAGAGAAGAAGAACTCCTTTTCGGTCAGAGGGAGGAGCAGAGCTGCTTTCCACGGGGGCTGTAGGTGCCAGACGTGGTGTTGTGATTTATGGTGACACTGTGATCACAGCCCAGCGCCTTTGTGCCGGGAGGGTGTGCCAGGGGATGTTCAGATCCAACATACAGCAGGGGAGCAAATGGAGATAACGTCTGGGACATGGATTGTGGCAAATAGCTTCGGTGGAGGGACTTGGAGATTCAGGAAACCCCAAATCCACATAAATCCTACGGAAAGCAGCATGGCTGCTAAGGGTGAGCACAGCAGTGTGTGGTGCCCTGGAGCAGAGCGTGCAAGCAGCCAAGGAGTGCTTGCAGGACATTTTAATTCCCCGCAGAGAATCCCAGGTTTGCATCGGGAAGCTGAAAATGTAAAACCTGAAATACTGTGCGAGGGACCCAAAATATCTTTTATAGCCTTTGGCCAAAAGAAACTGAATAGGAAAAAAATTTGGGAAAGAAACTGTGACAGTGTTCTTCTCTTTAATTTTCTGATGAAAAATCAAAACAGCAGGGAAAGAAAAAGCACTTGCTTTCATTCTGTTGAAAACCCAATTTTCCACGAAAAGTAGGTTTCAATGGCAAAATTTCCACCTCTCCCTTGTGAATTGTTCAGCACTGGCTGCCCTCTCCCCATCAAAGCCTGTGAGAGCTGAGGCTCCAAGGGCCACCTCTGAGCTGGAGGAGAAGGAGGCACAGAGCCATTTGCAGTGGCCCAGGAGGACAATTCGTGGTTGGGTGGCTGACACCAGGATGCTTTGTGGATGCTTTGGTTCCTGAGCCACATCCAGCCGGGCCAGGAGCTGCAGGTGCCACACTCAGGGCCGGGCTCGGGGCAGCTCTGGTGGCTGGGGCTGGCTTGTTCTTCACCTGATCTCAGAGGAGCCGTGGATCCCAAAATTTCTTTGGGAAAGCCTTCCCCTCTCCCTGGAGCTGCTCCTGCAGTCAGTGCCGACCTGAGCCAGGAGAGATCTTCTCCAGGACCATCCTTCTGCTTCCTTTGCCATTGCTAAAGCTGGTTTTAATCGAGGGTTTCAAATTTTCAGTTGAGGGTTTAAAATTTACAACAGGGCTCAAACCAAGGCAGTTTTGGATTTACAAAGCATGAGTTGGCATGCAGGCGTGGTGGGAGCCTGGGCTCCGGAGCAGGGCTTCGGTCGTGCTTCTGAGATGACTCAATCAACTTTGGCTCCTCAAACCACCCCCAGCCCTGCCAAAAGGGACAATGGAGACTCCTGAACCAAAGGGTTGGGGGAACCCTGTCAGCCTGGATTACAGGAATGCTTGGGAGTTAATTAAATTACAATGTGCTATGCTGCCAGTTCACACGAAGCTGCAACATCTGTGGAGGGACGGAGGGCTGGGGGAGCCGGGCAGGGAGAGGCTCTTTGGGGCTGGGGATGTCCACCTGCTCTCTGGCAGGGCTGCACTGCAGCCAAGGAGGGCACAGCAGGAATGAAAAGAGCCTTATCTCTGATACAGTGATATCTGCGCTATTTGTTTTCATTTTTAAAATCTCCAAGTGGAACAGGAGCTGAGCTGTTCTGCCAGGTCCCAGGAACTAACTGCCCCTTCAAGTAAAGTTCAGCGGCGCCAACTTGTAAAATAATTTTAAAAAATACGCTAAAAAAATAATTTAAGGGGCTTTCTGCATTTTCTTTTAGCTATTGAGACTCAGGTTTTTTTAAAGTTCCCTCCGTGACCACTGGTTTTATCTATCTATCCAATTTTCTTATTTTCCCTCGAATCCAGGAGCAGGAGCTTTAGGAAACTTGTAGGGCTCTCACAAGGGGACACAGAGCCCCAGCAATGGTTTGGAAGTCCACAGGCAGGTTTTCTGCGTCTCTATCCCTGGCTTTCACTGCTTTCAAGGCACAGGGCTCTGCGTTTGTAGGTCTTTTGAATCCGTCGGTCAGTCTCTCTGATTTTTTTTCTCTGTTTTCCTGCTTACAGCCAAATTATTAAAGGCTGAGAGCAGGAGCTTCGCTCCAGACAAGTGCAGGCACATGCTCACAACCTGAGGAGTAGCAGGCGAACACTTCTGCGGTAATAAGCTCCATGCTGTGCTCAAAAAGGGCACTTAATTTTTCATTCTTAAATGCTGTGATGTTCTTGTCTTCCGGCTTCACCAAAACTCCTCCATGGAGATGGATGGGCCATGCAGAACACAGTTATCAGAAAGATTAAGCCAGGACTTGTCATTTTTTATATCAGCGAGCAGTCAGGTTGACGAGTGATGTCCTCTTAGCTCCTGGGATGCGTCCGGCACCTTTAGTGCCAGTAGTAAAAAGGACTATAAAAAATACCATAGAAGAAAGGGTAATGATGAAATTTAACTGCTCCCTAGCACACACCTGGGGTCTAGTAATCTGGAAATGGGGGGTTCAGGTGCTTCATCTTTTACTGCCTTGTCCTTGTCTGTAAGTTTAAGGTCCTTCCGCTGAACCGTAACATATTGTGGTCACTGCGCAGAGCCAGTCCTTGGCCCCTGGGCAGCGCGGGGACACGGGCGGGGGTGCTGAGGCCTTGTGCCCGCGGCCAGCTGGAGGAGGAGGTGCTCAGCTTGGAGGACTCTACCCCAAAATGGGACATTTGGCACCCTCGTGGCAGCGAATTCCCTCGAGAGGGAGCGCGGTCAGGGCCGGTGGGTGCTGCCAGCTCTGCCGGGGTGGCACGGGCACCTGGGCAGGTGAGTCCCTGTCACTGCAAAGGCCATGGGGGCAGCTCCGTAAGCTCTACGTATCCCATCAGCTTTACTTTATCGTATCTCAGGACTGCGGCCTGTCCCGGCGTTATTAATCTAAGAAACAACTGATACTAAATGATCATGCTACATTAAATTTATAGACCCTTGCATATAGCTGCTATTGATCTTTTTTCAGGCATCATAAATATGTGATGGAGTGTGCATGGCAATGCTTTCCCCCCTCGCCATTAAAGGTGGTTAAACTTTTCATCTCTGGGGCGGAAATGGGCGATGGGTCTCTGCGGGCAGGGGCAGCCTGGCCAGATCGTTTGTATTTTAATTACTGGGAGGTGGAGAAATGTTGGCTCTAATTTTCTGATATTTGTGGAGATTCGTGGAAGCTCGCAGGGAAGTCAGGCAGGCAGCACTCAAGATGGCGATTGAGAGAGTTTTATTTACAATTCTTTCTTTATATAAGCATTAATAATCTAGCAACTATTGGTCGGCAGTTTTCCACCCCCTAAAACGATAGGTTACAACCCTACAGCATCCAGTACCAAAACACAGAGATTAGAAAAGTACAGAAATGCAACTTATCTCTATTCTCCATGAGAAAGAAGAGAAAGATTTCTAAAAGAGTGCAACTACAGAGAAAGCCTCAGCAGAACAGGGGGGAAGCTTCCTCCTTTCCCTAAGTTGCCTCTTTTCATCTCCTTGCCCAGGATCTGCCACTTGTCCCTATCCATCTCCTGTCTCCAAAGGGATGCAATGCTGTGACTGTCCTTAATTCCACATTCCCAATCCGGCCCTGCTGCCTCCAGCAGCACATCAGAGCTGGGGATTGGTTACAGGAACCACAGCAGGGCTTGTCTTGGGTTCCGCAGAGCAGCTTTGCCACTCACAGGTGCTTTCCAGGCTTTTCCGTGGTGTCCAGCGTGTGACACCGTGCCGGGTGGGTGACACGCAGGGACACCGCACCCTGCACACCCCGAGGGGACAGCTGTGCGGGGCTCTGGGACAGGGACAGCCGGTGCCCCCAGCGCCTGGGGGACAGACCCAGCCCCTCAGGTGCTGCTGTGGCACAAACAGGGAAGGGAGATTTGCAAATCATCCTCCAGCATAGCCTGAAACAGCTTATATCCTAGAGCCATCTAGGGGCGAAATCCCGGCTCCATGGAGCTCCAGGAGCTGTGCCGCCGGGTTCAGAGGGGTCAGCGCTCGGCAAGGGGTGCTGGTGTCACTCTCAGAGGACCTCGTGGGTCTCCCAAACCCATGCTGAGTGGTTGGTGCAGTGAATTTCTGTCTGTTGGTGCTTCTGCTCTGGCAGTGGCGCTGGGCACTTGGAGCAGGGGTTCTGCCAAGTCTGCGCCGAACAAAGGCCCTGGAAAATCAGCTGAAAATCTTTTGGCTTTTTTGCTTCTGCTGATAATTTGTGATGTTTTTCAAGTGCACATCAAGAAGTTGGCGCTTGAAAGAGCTTTGACAGGATGAAAGGTACAAAGCCCAGAGTCTGTATCGAAAAGAATGCGCAGAGAGCGTCTGTAAGTTTAGAATCAAAAGCGATCCTTGACTGAGCCCCGCTGGGTGAGCCCAGGAGACACCTCTGGCTGTGCCTGGGAGGGCAGGGGGGCAGAGGGGCTGTCCCTGCCCTGGGCCTGGGGGTCAGTGTCGGTGAGTGAGATACCCAGCCACTCTCTCCTGCCTTTCCTGCCCCTTTGGCTCTGTGCCCTGCAAATTCCCCGGGAGCCCGAGCTCAGATTCAGGCATCCCACAGCTCCATTGCTCCGCTCGTGTCTCAGTTCCGTCTGAAAAATGGGGTCAGCGATGCCTCTGCGGAGGAGCTGAGGGCACAGGCGAGGGGCGTGGGGACCCTGGGCCAGGAGGTGCCACCCGTGTGCCCAGCGCCCTCCTGACAATCATTCCCACTTGCCGTGGCACAGAGGGGAGAGCTGGTGAGCAGCACAATACCCTCCGTCTAAATTATTCCTCCTCCTCCTCCACAAATGTCATAGCAGAGATTAGCCATCATGTGTCCTTAAGTATCCCATTTATCCCAAATGACTCTGAGCATGTTAACTGCATTTAGATTAAAATGAGCCTTTATACCCACGGCATCTTCCCGGGCTGGCCCAGCCCTGGCCCCTCATTTCACTGCTCCAGAGCTGAGGGTGTGGGGATACCTGCGAGGGCAGCACTCTCACAGCAATTCCATTCTCCCACACAAACATTCTCCTCCCTTCTCTTCCAGGACAACTTTAATCCCGACAAAATTCTCTTAATTTTGATTCACCAGTCATGGATTCCTTTTCAATTAACCTCCAAAAGCACCAATTAAAGAGAATGCTGCCACGATCACGTAAGAATAGGCTATGCCAAACCCTCTAGAAGTGTTTTAGCACCAAAAATTAATGATGAAGGTCAAAAGCAGGTGGCAAGGCAGAGTTAGCTTTGAATGGGAAACCCCCGAATTAATGTAAGCACAAGCCCAGGAAGTCTTTGGAAAATTTGAGGTAGATTTAATTAAGCTCCTAATTATACAGCCAAGTTTGTCTCTGCTAGAGAGTTTCAAATGTGTCAGAGTCTCAATTTGAAGGCAAAGTCTGCACATTGAGCCCCAAAACTCTTCCTTGGCTTTGTGACTCCCTCCAGGGGGAATTGCTGCTCCCAGAGCCACACAGCCCAACCACGAGGCACAGGGCAGAATAAATCCCAACCCCATCCATCCCACTCCAAACTGGCCCCGAGGCCAGCTGGGGACCACCCACCCCGGGGACCACCACCACGGCACAGGGGGGCTGCTGAAGGCCACCAGGCCTCGGGAAAACCTCATCCCTGTCCCCTGTCCTTCCCTGCCACCCACCCCTTGACACCCGAGGCACGGCGAGTGCTGCTGGAGGGGACAGAGCAGTGTCACATCAGTGTCACATCAGTGTCGGTGCTCTCTGGCATTCCTGAGTCACCAGGCAGGCACAGAGAACCAGGTTAGACATTGGAACACAGCAGAACTTGGAGGAGCTTGGGCTGCTTTTCTCCTCTCGTTAACGTCCCCCGGGGCCCGCGGTCTCTTTAGTACTAACACAGTAACGAAGGCCACAGCCTATTAATTGCAGTGACAATGATAAAGGAAGAGTCAGAAGCAGCTATTTGTCTTTCATGTAACCTCGTGCATCATCACAAGATAAATGAAAACTCATTTTCTGCTTTGATTCAGTCTAATTTTTCAGGGCCCCCGAGGCAGGTTACAGGAACTGTGTCGCTTCATCCCCATAAAAGTGCCGGCCCTGGGGTTCAAGGGTCAGGGAAAGTGCAGGGCCGGCAGCGCCTGGCTCCCCCCAGCCTCCCAGGGGTGACGTAAAAGCAGGAAGGGGTCTGCTGCTCATCATCATTAAATCCCCATTGGAAGGCGTTGTCCAGCCCTGATGGATGAGCCCGTGAGCACAGGGGCTCCCTGTCCCCAGCACCCCTGGTCACCTTCCCGGGGACCCCGGCCAGGGCTGGGCTGTGCCCCTGTGTCCACACAGACAGGGCAGGGGAAATCCGGGGAAGGATTTCAGGGCAAGCACCTCATCCCAGCTGTCTGCCCAAAATTATCGTTCCCAAGGACGTGGTGGGGTTTGGGTGGGGAGTGGCGTGATGAGGCTTTACCTGCTTTGAGGTCATTGATGCTTTGAGGTCATTGATGCTTTGAGAGTAAAGCACGCTCAGCGTGCTCCATCTGTGCTCTGACCTGCTTAGCGAGGACTTGTCATTCCAGAACCTCCAGTGTTGGTGTAAAGGGAGCAAAATGCCCCAAAATTCCGCCAGCAGCTGGCCCCATCTCTCACCCAGCAGCCTTGTCCGGCTCTCCTGCCATTTCACATCCCTGTTCTCTCGGGACATCTCCTGTGGGAGCACGGAGCCTTGGAGCCTCATCCTGTTGGCCTCAAGGGATGGCTCCATGGTCCTTGTTCATCCCAGGCCCTCACTTTGTGCAAAGGCTGGTCCAGGCTGGGAAAGCATCTGAGAGCTGGGCAGAAAGGTTTGCCAGAAATCTTCAAAATACCTCACTGGGTAGAAAAATTTAAAAAGAAAAAAGGAAAAAAAAAAGCTATGTTGTGTAGGGAATTGTCCCGTTCTAATCCAGAAGAACCAAACCCCTGTCACACAAACTGCTCATGCCTCTTCCGAAAATTTTAGTGTTAACAGTGTGCAGTACATTAACTCAATTAATCAGAATATAATCTCGCCTTGCATGCAGCACCGATGTCTCCTCCAGCAATCCCCAAAACAGCTTCCCCTTTTACACTGCATAACACTCGTTTCCTTCCCGCTACAGAGAGCTGAAAATAGCCTCCGCCTTGGTCCCGTCACCCTCCCGGCCCAGCGCTGGCCGTGGCGCAGACAGGGGCTCCCATATGTCCAGGTTTCCCAGCCTGGAAGCTCTGCCCAGCCCGCGCTGGTGGCGCTGGCCCCGAGCCCAGCTCGCCGGACATCCGCGAGCCCTCGGAGCGCCAGCTCCGGCCGAGCGCTCGGATGGCCACGCAGGGCTCCGAGCAGCTCCCGCAGGACCTGGGAGGGACAAATCTCAATGGAAAAGGGGAAAGGAGCTGAAGGGAGGGAGATGGGGGCTGTGCCCACCCACCGCAGGCCAGGCTGGGGCTCTGCCATGCAAACAGCCCGGGATTTTAACCGATAATATCATTTGCTTCCTAAACACTGGATAAGGGAACATCACCAGGGCATTTCCCCAGTGCTGATTTACCGGCACCTGCTCCAGCTGAGGCCAGCGAGGAGCCTAATCTGGGGGAGATTTGAATGTTATTGGCATTCATGAATTTGTGCTTTGTTGTTGTTTCGGCTTCTCTTTTTTAAAGGCAAAACAAAACTTTGAAAAATGTTAAACTCAGCTGGGAGTATCTCATAGCCTGGGATTTGGGGACAGCAGGCAAGCAGTTGGGGTGGAGCTTCTCCCTGCGCTGTGGGCAGCGTTCCTGCCCTGGAATGGGCACCTCCAGCAGTTCCCTGTGCAGTTCTGCCCCAAGGCTCCACCAGGGCTCACAAACTCATGTTGTTGAAGAGCTGTGTCCTTTTTCAGAGGTGCTTTCAGCAGATGATGAGCTCAGGGGAGCTGCTGAAATACCACCAAGGGCTGGTGACCATCAGGGCGATTCCCCTCGAACAGGAGCTCACCTGCAGCGAGGGAAAATCCATCCTTGCTGGAGCCAGGGGGTTCTTCTGGGGCTGGGGTGTCACTTGTGCATCTGCTGGGCAGAAAAGCTCTGTTTTTCTGCTGGAGCCTCATTCGCAGCCCCACAAAGGGAGATCTCCGGGGGGCTGTGGGTCTGGTCAGGAGGAGGAGCAGAGTCAGGGTCGGTCCCAGCTCCCCTGGCATTCTCGGTGCCCAAACTGTGCCCGTGGGACATCAGAGGAGAGCGAGGGAGTTGTTCCTGAGGTTTGTTTCTATCAAAGACCACAAACAGTTTCAAGAAGAAAGCCTAATTTCCCACACCGGCATTTCCTGGGGGGATTGCGTTTCATTTGGAGGACTTTTGGCTTTGCTTTTCACCCTTTTGAAGTTAGTTATTATCAAGGTTCTGCGGTTCCTTAATTATTCTTCTCAGAAGCACAGAGAAAGAGGCATTTTTCATCTGAAAATAAGGCAGGAGCCGTTGTTATTTGGCTTTTCTCCTTTGTAACTTTTATTTAAAGAAACTCAGAGAGAAGTGGGGCAGCAAAAAGGGACTTAGAGAGCAAAATGAGAAATAAAGACCAAGTAAACACAAATTCTTCAGCAGGATAGGAAACGTGTATTTCTCTTCCGTTTTCTCCTGTTCAGGAGGGAGGGGGGAAGGCTTTGCTAACACATTCAAATGAATTTGATATTCAATCAATGAAGATTAACTTGCCCAAGGTAAGATGGTTTTTACATTCATAAGGAAGTCAAATACGATTATGCATATGAGGAAATTATACAGAGATGAGTAGAGTATAATGTATGATAATTATTTGAAAGGATATACTTACACACTGATTAGCATATCTTGAAGACCAGACAGAGATGGAAGAATGGAAGGTAAAGAGATTCCTCAAGATGAACAAACTGTATAAAACTCACTCCCCAAAAATCATAGAAGTTGGTTAGCAATAGCATTTTCTTACGGATGGCAGCCTTAAAAAAAAATCCCTCACAAGTTCACCTCGTGATTAGAAATATTTTTAAAAATTATTCAGATCAAGCATGTGGAACTTGGCTGAGAATATCCCTGTGCAGAGGAAGGATGGACACAAAGAGATGAAAGGGGAAGGCCAGCAGGATATCCACGTGCCTTTCCCGGTGTCGTGAGCCACCCCTGCCACCAGAATGGAACAGCAGGAATGCTTTTCCCCAGGGAAGGCAGGGCCAGCTGTGCTGAGATCTGGCACCATTGGCTCCATCAGTGTCCCTTTGGCTGGGAATGGCTGGGCCCTGCACTTTGGCAGGTTTGGCTTTTCCTTCCTGGCTGGCGTGATGGGAAAACAGCATTCTCATCTTCCCAGAGCCAAAATATTTATCTGTTCTCAAAAAAAAAAAAAAAAAAAAAAAAACACCAGAAAAATGTTGGAGTTGCTTAAACAAGGGCGAAACAATGAGCACAGCTCCAGTGATGAGCGCCAGGAGCTCCCGTGGTGTGGGGAGAGATTGGGATGTGCCTGCCCTGCTTCTGTGGGGTCCAGGATCCTACAGCAGCAAGGATTCTGCAGGCCAGAGAATCCTTGAACCTCTGTAGGGCAGGTCAGGAGGGTGTGTCCTGGATTAGGATATTCCCGTGTCTGGGGGATGCTGGTCAGTGCTGGGGGATGTACAGCGGCGGCACCTCGAGGCTGTTTGGGGTGACCCCTCTGGCAGGGGATTGACCACAGCTTGTGGGACAGGGGCAGAAGAGACGGTGGGAGATGATCCAATGGTGTTTGGGGTCGGGGACTGGTGGATGTTTCGTTTAGGCAGCGTTTGAGAAGCTGTGGGTGCTGTGGGAGGTGGACTGGCAGTGGCAGATGGCTCCAGTGCCGTGGTGGTTCAGCTGCTCCGAGCAGAGTCCCACGGAGATGGAGCAGTGGCTGCTCCCCTGTGCCACCCAGCAGGACAGCCAGACCCCTGACGCGGGGGACACATCGGCCACGCACTCTCAGGGGTCCCTCTCCTCTGAGCCCCCCATTCCCAGGCCTGTGGGTGCCTCAGTGGTGGATTCAGGAGGGCTTTGTGATGCAGCAGGAGCTCCTGAGCATCCTTGGCCAGGGCTGTGCTCCTCCCTCCGGGTGTGTGGGGTGCTGTGACCGCCGCATTTCGCGCCGTACCTGCCGTGTGGTGAAGGAGAATTCTTGTTTCGGGAGCTTCCAAAAGGTGCTTTCCTGCCCTTCCATCAGCGTCTGCTGGGTTTGAGCCGCGTTCTTCAGGGCACAGGAGCCCTGAGAGGTGTCCCAGGGCTGCAGGGGCGGTGGCACCCCGAGAAGAAAGGCAGCACATGGGGACATCAGCACAAACTCAGCTGGCACCTGCCCCAGCCCAGCATCTGCCCCGGCGGCGGAGCCACCACAAAGGCCGGCAGGGATTGCAGCCAAGGCAGGGGGCGGGGAGGGAGGGAAAGGTGATTTTATAGAACTTGAATACATTTGTCTGGCAGACATTTCCTGGATCCTGCTTCGGCTTTTAAGAGCAGCACTGTAAATTCATCAACACCACATGATTTTGTCAATTCTGACAGCTAACTTCAATGTTACGACAAATCTGGCCCCAGAGGATATTAAGCAAAGACGCATGAGCCTATAATTTTCTGCTTCCACGTGTGAGATGCTATAATGATCAAAAGAAAATGACTTTCTAACTACCACATCTCTTTGTGCTGTTTTCTCCATGCCTGCTGCACTAATTGAATCACCCCAGAGCCACTGTATCAATTCTAACTTCTGTATTAGGATTTAATCAGGCATGTGGACAGACCAGCTTGGAGAGGTGAGGGGCCTTTGTGAGGTGCCCATCTGCCTCTGACATTAAAGCCGCTTCCATTCAATGCTCAGCAACTTCAGGGAAATCAGGGATGTCCAGGGAAGCGGCAGGAGATTAGCCAGGGATGTGGCTGGGATGCTCACCTCGGGGCTGGGGAGGGCTCCGTGGGCACTCGGAGCCATCACAGCGCCCAGTGGCCAACTTGCCCGGGGAGAAGGGGAAGGTGGTCCCGGAGCGCTGCCGGGATCTCCGGAGGGTGTGTGCGCCGCGCCCCGTCCATGCCCGGGCTGGGCAGGCTGTCACTGAATCCGAGCGAGGGAAGGGCAGGGAAAGGGGTGGAGTGTGCCGGGCTCCCAGACAATGTCCCCGGAGCCGCCGACAGACGGTGTCTCCAAAGGTTTGCTCCCCCAACTGCCGCGGCAGCTGCGGGGATGCTCCGTGCTGTGCCACCCTGTGCTGTGCCGTGCCGCACTGTGCCACCCTGTGCTGTGCCGTGCCACGCTGTGCCATGCCGTGCCGCGCTGTGCCCCGCTGTGCCACGATG
>VZRL01001718.1:68519-78853 GCA_013397895.1 Origma solitaria | reverse complement strand
GTGGGGTGGGAATGTGGGATGGGAATGTGGGGTGGGAATTGTGGGGTGGGAAAGTAGAATGGGAATTGTGGGGTGGGAATGTGGGATGGGAATTGCGGGGTGGGAATGAGGTCCGTGCAGTTCCCTATCGGTGCTCTGGCTCTGGCGCTTCTCCCATGTGTGGTGCGATACGGGGCAGGAGCGGATGGGGCCAGGGGTGGGAAGGGATCGGTGGCACTGAGGAGGGGGCACAGGACACTGGACAGTTCCCATCCCTTCTCAGGGAGATGTGGCTCTTCCCAACCGCGGCACCTCGGGTGGAGACAGAGCATGGGGCGCTGGGGTCTGCAGGGGGACATGGGGGAGCCGTCCCCCTCCTCCCACCCTGCCCCGATCAGCCTCCAAACCCCAAACACAAAACGGGGGCTTAACCACCTGATTAAATCTGCCCGGCCAAAGCGGCGCAGGCACTCATTTGAGGTTGCTTCCCAAATTGGGGATTGTGTGGTTACTTTATTTAAAATGCGCCGATGAATAGAGGCAGCGAAGGAGGAGGGTGATTATATCTGCCTGCTCGAGATTGAGGAGAAAAGAGCGGAGAGTCCCGGACCCCAGAAACATCAAAGCAACAACAAAACCCTCTTTCTTTGACAGCTGAAAACCTTCTGCTCCTGAAAGGGGCTTTAAGTGGTGGCTCTTCGTAGTTCTTTCACTCCGACAGCTTTTCTGCTTGTAAAAGGGCAGCTTTGAGGACAGGGACAAGCCCTGGGCTGGAGGGTGACGAGGGACGTGCATGAGCCGGGGGAAAGCTTCGCGAACCGAGGAGAACGGGGTGGGAAGCACAGAGCCGGGTTTTTTTGGAATTAAGCAGCATGAAATTGAGCCCAAACGCGCGTCCCCGAGACGACACGAGCAGTTCATGGCCGGGGCCGTCGGGGAGCAGCGGAGGAGGGGAGCGGGAGAAAGAAAGAGCTGCACGCTCGGCTGGCTCGGGGTGCAGATGGAGCAGTGCCCCGCTCCTCCTCCGCGGCCCCTGCGCAGACAGAAAGGCCATAAAGGGAGGCTGAGAGAGCCATCACTTGCCGCTGCCCTGAATGACAGGCCCTTGAGTGAGGCACCATATGCCGGCTCATGCCTCCCGATCGCGAGTTTTGTCAGCGGGCGCTGGCTGCGCAAATTGGCACAATTCAGCTCTCGAGCTCCTCAGCTGGTCTCCACACCCCACTTGACACGGCAGCGACCTCTCCTTTGTGGGCTCCGGGGAGAGGGGAGGGCACCCCGGGCTGGGGGCGGCTGCTCCCCCTCGCCTTCAGACAGCCCCCGGAGCAGGGGAGGGGGACAGGGGGCAAAGGTGCCCAATTAAATGCACATTTATAGCCAATGCCGGGTAAACAGTTGATTGCATATGGGGGGCAAAGCCTGGGCACCAGCAGCAGCTCCGTCCTCTGTGCCACACGCGCCAAAATGCCAAGTTTGCCATGGGAAACATCGTCACTGGTTTGAGGTTTGTCTTAATTCACCCCGGTCCAACAGTGCAGGGGCTGGGCTTTTTGCTCTCTTCTTTGTGAAAAGAAGTAAATGTGAATACTCTGCAGGAAGCAGATCCTTTTATTTTAAAAAAAAAAGACAGTTTTTTGTGATAGAAAAACTTCCAGCAGAAAAATTTTGACTTCTCTTTCTGATTCAACTTTGTTCAATAGTGAGCCAAATGAGCTGGTGTTTAAAGCCTCCCCAGACTGAGAATGCAAGAGTTTGTTTGTTTGGTTGGTTGGTGGCTGAAGAGCAAAACATTTTGACCCATTGGCTCCGCTCCCTTCAGTACTTCCCTCCCTGCCTGGCCTGGGCAAAGCTCCGGGCACATCGGTCTGGTGAGGGCCAGGTGATGTTGCAGTGCTGGCAGGGAAGGATTTTCCATTCCAGCTGCTCCTGCCATCTGGGGAAATCAAATGGGGGGGATTGGATCAGCTGGTCGCATTAAAAAACGTGAAACTTGTTTCAGCTGAGTTGTCTGATAGATTCAGCGCAAGGTAGATCAGCCACTGTTTTTCCTTTGGAAAGGAAACAGTTTTTAATCTGTTATACAATGGGAATGCCCCACGGGGGCTGATAAGTCTTGTCATTTAATTATCCTTTAGGCTCCTGTGTGTTGGTTAAAAACTCTCTTCATTTGGTTCTTCACCGCATTGTCTGTACCTATCCGGTGTGGCAGGGTGACAACTCCAAGGAAATGCGAGCGTGGAGAGCTGGAAGGGGCTCGGGGGGGCTGGGTGGGTGCAAGGGGCTGCTTCTGCCCCAGCCTCTCTGTCTGGGCAAGGGGAGAGCAGAGGAAGGCTCCTTCCTGCAGCTGGAAGGCTCTCCTGGCAGGAGAGGGGCTGTGGTTGCCAGGATGGGTCAGCATCACCGCTGACCTCCAGGCCGAGCTTTTTGGGTATGGATTTCTGGCCTTCTCTTGGGAATCGTGTGCAGTGCCCTGTGCGGAGCAGCCGCTGGCACTGGGCTCTCTATGGGGAGCAGAGGACTGGCTTTAACCTTTGTGTGGAAACCCCAAAAAATCTGAGCAGCAATGGCAGCAGTGGCAGAAGGATGAGCTGGGATGTACCAGGGGCTGGCCTGGGTGCACTGGGTGGGACTGGGAGAGCTGGAGCAGGGAAGGAGCGGCACAGCTGACTCCCACACGCTGCTGCCTGCGCAGGGCTGGCTGCCAGCAGCTCCAGGGGAGCCAGGCAGGGAGAACGGGAACAGGAGGCTGCAAGTGCTGGGTTCGGCACCCAACGAAGTGCTGGTGCGGGAGAGAGGGCTGCTGGTCCCGGGACATCGCCCTGGCCGTGCTCCGGCTGGGATGAGCAGGTTTTCCCCTCCAGCCCAGCCAGCCCCGGAGCTGTGTCCCTTCTGGCAGTGGGGAGGGAGCAGGGCGAGGCTGCAGCTCCGGCTCGGAGCCGCCGGGGAGGGAAAGGCCTTGGCCCCGCTACCTTTGCAGCGCTCGGTGTTTGGCTCAGACAAAGGCTGTTGCTCCATCCGTGGCATCTGTTAACAGACTACTGCTGTCATTAGCTGCAAGCAGGCATCTGCTGCTCCAGCCCAGCACCGAACAGATGCCAGTTTGGAGCAGTGGGGGCAGGGAAACCCCGAAGCTCCAATATTTCACTTTGCTACCCACAGCCCTTCCCAATTGGCAGCGGTTGCACCTCGACAGCCACAGAGCTGCCCCTCCTGCAGCCCCCTGCCCACATCCATCCCTGCCCCGAGCGTTCTGCTCTGTTCCCCCCACTCTCTCTGCAGCACGAGCCTGTTCCCCCTCTCGTGGATCCCTCAGATGGCCACATGCAGATCCCCGAGAACTCCGGGCACGTGGTGCTCGGTGTTGGCACAGTGTGAAATCCATGGAGCTGGCATCACCCTGAGCCAGGCTGGGAGAAGGGACAGCTCCGGAGAGCGAGGGCTGCTCTGAGCACCTGGGCAGTGTGCAGCCCCTCAGACCCTCAGCTTTTAGGTGATACTTAAATTCGAATAATAATAATAATAATAATAATAATAATAATAATAATAATAATAATATGGCTAATGGTGATGTAAAAGGAATGCTACAAGGGCTTTTTCCCCTTCAGTTTTTCCAAGAGTGTTCTGGGATGGATGAGGAGAAAAGGGGAAAAGTGCTTGTCCTATGGGGTTTTCCCCCTAATGCCATACAAATGGGAAGATGAGGACCCTGTGCTGATGGGTAATGAGATAATATCAATGTGATGTGTTGTTAGCACCGTACCAAATAGGCTTTTAATTTTCTGGGGAGGTGTGGTGCCTCTCTGCAGTGCCAGCATCAATCATCGTCACCGGGGCCAGGTCCCGACTCTCCCGGGGGCCTTTCATTGTAAAGGATTCCCCGTCCCTCTGACTGGGGGCTGTTCTCCCTCCTTGGCGATGCCTCTCGCAGACTAATTGCTGATTTGTTCTTCTTATGATGATAGAACTCGTGTCACCACAAAACAGAACATTAGGATAAAGTCTTTAGAGTGGCTGTGCAGCTGGAAAACTCATTTGCAGTCCCTTCTGGTTAAAAAAAAAAAATAGAAATAGTGGTGTCGATAGCAAGGACAGTGCTGGTGCCATTCAGGGTTGGGAATTAATATGGGTTTGGTCAGAAGCTGCTCAGTACCCACTCGGTGTGGCCATTTCCTTGGATTTCTCTCCTTTTCTCCCAAGTCTCTGTAACTAACTTTTCCTTTGGCTCACTCTGGCTCCTTGGGGAATTCCCTGTGCTGGGAGCAGGGGCTGTGCTCTCAGAGATGGGAAAATCCTTTCCTGCCTTGCAATTCCTGATCCTCGAGTCCCTCAGCCCTGGCCCAGCTCTCCTTCCCCTCCGTGGGTCACACAGGACATTTGTTCAGCCCTGAAGTGCAGCAGAGGCAAAGTGGCAGCGACACAGGGACTCCCTGTCTCGATATTCCAGGGGGAACGGCTCCCATCCTGCACGGATCAGGGACACAAGAGCCAGTCCCGCGGAAAAGGAGGGGATTTGGACTCTGAGGGCACGCTGAGGGAGTTTGGGGAGTGCAGGAGAGCCCACGGGGGACTGATGGGCACTCTGATGTTGTAGAGCATCACCTTTGGGAGCTCCCAGGTTACGCTGATGCCCCCTCAGCTGCTGCTCCCCCAAAATTAGGAACATTTGGGGGTGATTTCCAAGCAGGAGGCTTCTCAGGAAGGTTAAATTCATTTTTCCCTCAAAGTGGAGCTGCGGTGAAGGCATCACCCACCCTCCAGACCCCTGGCTCTGCATCCCCATCACCCTCCCTGCCCATGGCTGGCACTGGCATTGGAGCAGTGCAGGGCGAGAAGGCAGAAAGAGGGAAAAAATGTTTGTCTGGGAAGCTACTTGGGGGGAAAAAAGTACGGCTAAAAAAGGAAGGTGGCAGAGCGGCGGCTGCGGCCCCTTCCCCAGATGCAATCCCACTGCTGTAATTTCTGGGGGAATTGGTTCATCTTGGGTGCAGATATATTTGTGTCAAGGTGCAGCTGCACAGATAGCCTGACTCTATGCATAGTAAGAGGCTTTCAGAGAGAGAGGTTATGCCCAGAGCAAGGCCTTATCAGAGCAAGCTGCCTGCCATTTATCTGCTTCCCTATCAAATATGAAAACAGGCCTCAATCTGCTGCTTCTATTTTCCTTGTGAAGGCTATGGGTGGAATAATAATTTAGGCCAGTTTTTTTGTTTCCAGCGCCAACCTTCTGCCAAACTCTGCTCTTCCCAACTTCCCCAGGCTGGCACTGGCACGTCCATGGGAAACCAGCCCAGCCTGAACCTCCAGGGTGTCTGCTCACGAGGGGGTCGTGTGTGCTGTTATGTGCAGGGCTGGTGCAATATCTGCTGTTCGGCAGTTTAATTTCTGTAATTGTTCATTGTTTGTATTACATAGCCCCTGGAGGGCTTGCCAGGGGGTGGCACAGGGCGGCTGCAGCCCTCGCCCCATGGCACCTGCCCCACGCCCTCACCCTGCACAGCTTCCCCAGGAGGGCTTGTCCTGCTCCACCCCATGGGGAGGATGTGGGGTTGATGCCTGAAAAAGAGGCCGAAACAAATTAGGAGTAACAAATTTATTCGAGGGCTTCGAGGTACGTTCGGGCTAGCGAAAGTCCCCCCAGGGACTACACCCAAAATGGACTTTGGGTCATGGCCCTTCACCTTTTACAAGTTCTGTGCCATTATTGGCCCTTCATTCTCCAATCGCACCCTTGGGTGCTGGTGTTCACCACCCCAGGCCTGCTCCCCCAGCTCACAGCTGTTTTCGCCTTTTTGGGCCCTAAGGCAATGAATATGTCCTTGAATCTGTGTTCGGAGAGCCTTGTTTGGCCAAAGGTGCTGGGACAGAGGATTTCAGCACTTTGTGAGAAGCACAGAACTGCAGCAAGTTACAGATGCATGAAGAGAAAAAAACTAGAAATTCTTGAAGGCATCAGGGTGACCTCACGGGCATGGGGTGGCACCCCTGCCCCAGGACTGGGGTGGCAGTGAGAGAGGAACAATCCCAGGACAAATCCCCAGCCCTGGTCCTGTCCTCCCTCCCTCCTGCCCATCCTGCAGGGCCTCCCGCTGCCGTAATAAGGCCTGAAAAGCCACTGCTTACATTTTTAATTCCATATCTGTGTCTAACTGCTGATGCTAAACTCCGATCCCACAGCTTCTGAGGGCAATGCGATCCACATGTTAATATTTTAAGCCAGCCACTAATATTTTTATGTGGGAAATTGAGATTTTCTACGGTTGCTGGATGAGCAGGCCATTTCTCCACGCTGGAGTAGGAAAACTGTAGCTGGGGAAAACATTATTATCCATATTTGTATTTCTCGTGGCTGCCATGCCCTGCCAGGAGGGGTGGCCGTGCTCTGGCCTGTCACTCGTCCCCCTGACCCAGTGACACTGGGGTGGCATCAAAGCGAGGTTTTCTTTATTTATTTTCTAAGGAAGTGGCTGTTTCTCCTCAGAGCCATCTTTAAACGCTTTGTGTTTTTAAATACCCCAGAGCAGAAAGCTATTTATAAAAATCAGGGTCCTTCTGACAGGCACAGACAGAGGGGAGGCTGTGTCCAGGGCTGCTACAAACCTGGGGAAAAATCAAAGTGGAAATAAGGAGAACTCCAAAGGCATTTAGCCAAAATACACAGAGATATTCTGTTGTCAATCACGAATTTTCAGCTTTTAAAGAAACCAAAGGTGTGGGTGTTCAGTAAACTGGAACTCATGGTGGTGGAGGAGGCAGGAGATGGAGTTGGCTCTCTTGGGCTCTCCCTCCTCACCATCCACCTTCCCCAACCTGCTCCTTGGACAGGAGGCACCACGGCAAAACATTTTAGAACAAGAATTTATTGAAATTCTCTCCATAGAGTGGCCTTTTTCCGCTGCCAAACATTGAAAGCATTCCTGGGCTTTGAGCGCGGTAGAAATGAAGGCGGATAACACTGAGGCAGTACCTTTGCAGCAGTTAAATGTGTATTTTGTGCGTGTGGGCCTTGAGGATGCTGCCCCTGGTATGGATTACTGTGAGAGAACCTGCCAGGCCCACATCATTGTGTGAGACAAGCCCATGATGCAAATTGGCAGGCAAAGCCCCGAGCAGTCAATACAGATTAGAATTAAGTCTCTCCTCTTGTCCACGAGCGGAGCCCGGCATTGATCCGACGGCCATCGCCAGGAACCTGCGCCGTGCCCAGGGTGGGAGGGAGCAGTGATCGTCCTGGTGATCGTCCCCAGCGTCCCCAGGAGTCTGTCCCCAGCCACTTTGGAGAAAGAGGCACCCGAAAACCTCCGGGCAGGGGGGCACAGAGGGGCCAGCGCTGTGCTTTAACTCAGCTTGAGGATTAAACACACACCTAAACCTGTCCTGCCCCAGGGCCTCTTCCAGCTGTGCCAGAGCCGGCAGAAACACCCTCCAATATTTTCCTTCTCTCTCTGAGCGCCGGCAGAAACGCCCTCCAATATTTTCCTTCTCTCTCTGAGCATTTTCTGACATGCCCACCAATATTTTCCTGTTCTCTCTGAGCATTTTCTGAAATGCCCACCAATATTTTCCTTTTCACTCTGATCATTTTCCAACATGCCCACCAATATTTTCCTTTTCTCTCTGAGCATTTTCCCACTCACGCCCCGCTCTGCCTTTTCCCCCGGTGATGGCATCAGTGGGAATTTTGCCCTCGCAGAGGGGGGAACGGAGTTTATCCCTGCCCAACCCCAGCCAGAGGTGCTCGGAGGCTGTCCATGCATTGCTGCCAGCGCAGGAAGGCTTTGCAGGAGGGGAATGACCCTTCCTGAGCTCCCTGATCTGAGGGTTCAATTCCTAATTCTCATCGTACAACTTAGGCTCACCAAAAACCGCTGGAGTGCTTAAGAATAATGAGCGCATTGACAAAAATCAAAGTTTGTGCCTTGTAATTTCTCTCAGAGAATGAAAGGTGATTTTTGTGGGTCCCTCACATCCTGTGAGTGCTTTGCCCGGCTCTGATTCCAGCTGCAGTTCAGCACCCCGAGTGCCCACTGTGCTTTAGGTGCCTCTGAAAATCGAATCAGTTGGTGTTTGTTTGGTGTTTGTGAAGCCCAGCTGGGGATATGACATCAGTGCTGTTTGTTTAGCAGGGAGGTGAAGGGATTGGGCTTAATGATTTCTGCGGAGGACGCGGGGTGTCCTGGAAAGCCCTGATAGCAGATTTCCTCGTGCTGCAGAATTACCCCAGAAATGCGAATATCTCTATCAGTCAGGATCCAGAGCAGCAAACCCACAGCCCCCAGTGACCCCCAGCCCTCCTGCTCACAATCTCGACCTCTGGGGCATTTTCTTCTCCAAATAATTTATTAGATAGAGGCTGCACAAAATAATCTGTCTTTGTTTTTTCCCCATTTGCGTTCTCATGCAAATGAATTCCCGTGAACTTTTAGTTTCTTTATTTCCCAATTATCATGCAAGACTCATCTCTCTGAACTGTATCTCCTCTTCTCCATTTTTTTCCTTCTCCCTGAGGAAATTCCCTCGGTTATGGCCAAGGGCAAAGCTGTTTCCGCACGAGGCCACAAGCCATTCTCACCCCAGTGGGGTCTGTGGGGTGGGGAGCTGAGAAAATAGGGTTAAAAGGCTTCACAAATGTCTGCAAGGGCGGGGAGCTCTGCAGGAGCCAGGCCAGGCCCAGACTAAAAACAAGATTAAGTTCCAGAGCTGAGCTTGGAGAGACATTTGGACTTGAACCAGGGGGGATGGAGCTCTTGGGGCTCTGGCAGAGCAGGGTTTAATTTACAGACTGCGGTCCAGGGCACCCCATGGTGTCCTTGCTCTTCCCCACTCGGCATCGGCCTTGCCACTAACCTGAAACTCGATTTTCCCAACCCAAAAGTGCAACCAAGAGCCTCATCCCCTTCATGTGGGTCTGTGCATGCTGTAGCACACAAGCATCACTGAAAGTTTGGGAGTGAAAATGGAAAATGCCAAATTCCTGTTCCTTTCCTGTTTCCTAAGAGCAATCTGTATTGCGGTTTTTTGGGTTTGTTTTCCCCATGAGATATTCCTGTTGCTTGGGGCTGGAAGCTCCTGGCATTCACAGAACCACAGAGCGGTTTATGTTGGAAGGGTTGGGTTGGTTCTCGTTCCAACCCCTGCTTGCCTCTGACCAGGATTATTCCATGCTGGAGCAGCAGCCAGGCTGCCCTCCCTGCCCTTCCGCTGGCCACATTTTCCCCATTCCCCACCTCTGGGAATAAACTACCTGCGGAGGGCAAGAAAAGGTGGGAAAAGCTCCCCAGCAGCAATGTTGTGCATGTAGAGCTGAACCTTCGGAGAGCCCCGGCAGCAGGGTGGCCTTTGTTCCTCTCCCTCGCCCCGCAGAGCCTCCCCTCTCCCCGCCAGCCTTTGAATTTTTATGCCGGTGCCTTTCTTTGCATTGACCAGAGTTTATCACATATCTCTGGTTGGGATCCTGCCTAGCTTAGCATAAGACAAAAATGGGGAGGGGGGGGGAAACCGGCTGAATAATAGGAAGGATTTGTAGCAGCTGAGGATTTGCATTCAAATGTTCGCCAGCCTCCTCTGAGCTCGAGTTTTATCATGTCTTTACAGCCAACAGCTTGTTTATGAATAAAAAATGTGGCATGAAACCAGAGGAGTGAGTTGTCTTTGTTTTGTCAAGTGTGCTGAGACAAAATGCTCGCTCCTCACAAGTCTTCACTTCATACAAGTCTTGTGGGACGGGGGCAGCTGGCCACGGGCTGCTACCTGCGCGTTGCCATGGCCGGGGGCAGCCGGGCACCCTCCATATGCATGAGCCCTGTGTGGGACCCGCCGAGGCTCAGCAGCCCCTGCTTTGACAGGCAGCCACTTTATTAACTCATTAAGCTCATCTTGTTCCTTTAAACGCAGTATAATTACAAATAAAGCTGTCACACTTTGTTTGCAGTTATATAATTTAGCTAAGTGCCGCTGCGACCTGGGCTGCCAGGAGGGGAGGGAGGGGAGAGCCGCGGGGGAAGAGCTGGGGAAGTTTGGGGCTGTCTGTGGTGTGGCTTTGGCAGGTCTGGTTCGGGGTCTGGATGCCAAGGAAAGGGTGGGTCTGCAGTGGCAGTGTCAGCTCTGGTGTGTGGGCACAGGGAGCTTCCATCCATCCATCTATCCATCCGTCTGTCCGTCCATCCATCCCTCCATCCCTCCATCCCTCCATCCCTCCATCCCTCCATCCCTCCATCCCTCCATCCCTCCATCCCTCCATCCCTCCATCCCTCCATCCCTCCATCCCTCCATCCATCCATCATCCATACATCACTCCATCCATCCCTTTCCATCCACCCACCCATCCATCCACCCATCCATCCATCATCCATCCATCC
>VZRL01001718.1:1814-34418 GCA_013397895.1 Origma solitaria | reverse complement strand
TGGGGGGGCTCGGGCCCCCCGGTGCCCCGGACTGCGGGCGGAGCGCGGCGCTGCCGCCGTGCCCCCGGCCCCGGGGAGACCTCAGGGGTCTGGGCTGTGTTAGACTTAGCCCGGTTCTTCTCTGCAGTCTGTGTGAGAGCTGTAGGATCTTGTGACAAACACCTTAGTAATCGCTGAGGAAGTTACCGCGGTCAGCAGAGGCATTTTCCCATTTCAGTAACCATCATTTTGTTCCAGTCTTCACAGAATCCCAGACGGGTTTGGGTTGGGAAGGACCTTAAAGCTCATCCAGTGCCCCCCCCCCCGCCATGGGCAGGGACACCTCCCACTGTCCCAGGCTGCTCCAAGCCCTGTCCCTGGCCTTGGACACTGCCAGGGATCCAGGGGCAGCCACAGCTGCTCTGGGGAGAGCTTCATCCTGTGGTGGTGCCCAGACTGAGGATTCCACGAGACCCCTGGAGTCCCACAGACCATTCTGCTTCTGTCCCTCTTGCCCAGCCGTTCTTTGGTGCCCTTGCATTTTGCTAGTCTCTGCTAGCTGGAGTGAATGTAATTAGAGCGGATTTTGTTGCTTTGGTTATGAGCAGAAGATTTTTTTGCCCCCCTCTGCCTCAAACAAACACTCCAAGTGAGGCATTAACATTTCCAAACACACATTAAGAGCACTCAGCGATTTGAATCGCTCGATTGCCTGAACAAAGCTAACCCTGTAATTTGGCACAGGGTGTCTTGCACATGAATGAAAGCAGGGAGGGAGGATGGTGGGATGAGTTCTCTGGGCTGGACTGCTCTGCTCTGTGTCCTGGAGAAGATGGGGGTGAAGGAGGGTAATAACCACAGTGAAATTATTTTCTTTGTTGAGCTTTTCTGAAATGTTTGTGTATTTATGTGGCTTGCATATGTAGCAGGAGAACAAAGTGCATCTGAATTGGAGTTTTCCTCTTTTAGTCTTCAAGTATGAAGTGAGTGAAGGCATTGCAGCTTTGCTGGGCCCTCCACATGAAGAGCTGTACTTCTCACGAGTCCCTCCTGCATCCTTGGGTGGCCTTGGATAGGCTTAGTTTGTGTTCTGCTTCATGCAGGAGCCTTTCCCCCAGCAGGAAATTATTTGTGTGGCTTTCCTGCACTTCTGAAAGCCTCAAAGTCAGGCTGTTCCATGAGTTCTGCTCCCACCCAGCCCCTGTGCAGTGCATTGTTGTTACAGGGCATGAGGAGTTTCCCAGGGCTAGACTGGAATTCACTCCAGACACCCCTTCCCTGTTTTTTCCCCCCCACAGCTACAGTTGCTAAAGTGATTGACAGATTTGAGGATGAAACCACGGATGACTTTTTGCCTGTTGGTAATATCAGGAAAAGAGCGTCAGCCTCTCTCCTGGAAGCTGATAAGAGGTACAGCGGAAAAGCTACATCTCGGAAAGCTCTGCAGGAAGAGCTCTGGGGAGATGCTCTGTCTGAAGAAGGATCTGGTAAGAAATCTCTTTTCCCCCGTTTTTACTAGGCTGCACAAAACGTGATGTTGGCATGTGACTGTTACAGGGCAAGGAACAGCTACAATTCAGTTGGACATCAAGTAGCCCAAACCTATTGCTGTTGAATACGGCAAAGTGGCACATTTTCCTGCTAAGTAAATAACTTTTTTCTCTCATTTATTAGCTGAAGAAGCATTGGATGACTGGTACAGCGGCAGTGAAGGCTCAGAAGAGGATGACAGTGTTGGCTCTGAGGCCAGGGAGAAGCCCAGCAGTGCTGGCACTGAGGAGGAGGATGACTTGGGAGATGATGAAGATGAGGATCCATCTGTTAAGGCCAAGGCACCAAAGTTCAGCTTCCAGAATATCACAGACTTTGAGAAGTTTACAGAGGGAATGGATGATGCAGGAAGCAGTGAAGGGGAGGATGAAGATGAGGATGGGGATGAAGATGATGCTGACATGGAAGGAGGAAGTGAGGAGGAGGAGGAATATAGGAGTGACAACCACGACGACGGAAAGGAAACCAAAGACAGCGAAGATGATGGGGGGGTGATGACCTTCTCCAGAGGACAGGAGTCTGAAGAAGTGGAGAAGGGCAAAGCTGTGAGGAACCAGCTAGGTTTGTGCCTGTTTGCTGTGTGTTTGCCAGGCCTGTCACCCTGCTGGCAGTGTGACCAGCCGTGCTGGGAAGCCGCTCAGCATGGTGAGGGGCTCTTAGCACCCTGCATGGGCATGTACAGCAGCCCCACGTGTGTGCAGATGAGCTGCCAAATCTGCCGTCGCTGCTGCTGCAAAAGCTCACATTGTGGGGTGTATTTATCTTTATCCACTGGCTTTACTGAACCAGTGCTGAATATCCTCACGGTACCATTGGGTACAGAGACCTCCTGCACTGGGCCTGCCCTGATGCTGAGATCACTTTGTTTCTTTTCAAAATTTAGCACCCAGAATGCATTTTCTTCCTGTCTGAGCTGTCAAACGATCAAACCTCCATTTGCAGACTGTCCTTTGAAACAGTAAAGCAAAGGGATGGTTTGATTTGTGGGTCACAGAGTTGCAGTTGGGATTTGCTTTGTCCAGAGACAACTTGTGGCACCCATTTTGTGCTGCTCAGTGCATGCAGAGACTGCCCCACTGCAGGAGCACTGCAGCCCCAAGGAACAAGTGCTCTGGCTTGCTAACTTTAATTCTTTTCTTTCCTTTTTGGTGTGAAGCCCTGTGGGATCAGCTGATGGAAGGGAGGATCAAGATGCAGAAGGTGCTCATGACGGCCAACAGGCTCCCCCAGCCAGACACCTACCCCAGGTTCAGGAAGGAGGGAGGACAGGACTTTGACAACTCTGTGGAGAGCTGTAAGAGCCCTTTAAACTTTCTCTTTTGCTCAGACTCTTATAAACAATTGGTTTGGTTATTGCTGTTTGGTGCAGAGCTGGGATGCTTTGTCCAGAGACACCTTGTACCAGTTTTGTGCTGGGCCAGTGAACGCCAAGGTTTGCCCTAAGCAGGAGTGATGCAGCCCAAAGGAGAGGGTCTGTGCAGTTAAATTCTAGCTTGGAGCTGCTTCATCTCTTTGTTTCTGAGAATCACTGCTGATGACACTGATCGGATGAGATCTGTGCTAGATTCTTCAGTGTGGTGTGGGTCTGTTTAATTTTTATATTTGGACACCTTTTTTGCTGGCCTTGAGGTAAATGCATGGAGAGAGGGATGTCTGGGTCATCAGGCATGACCCTGAATCTTTCCCCTGCAGCAAGTTCTGGCTGTGATGCTCTGCCTCACCCCTGCCCAGGACATGGCAGGTAATGAGCTTACCTGCAGCTGCAGCAGGTGAGGCACTTTGTGGTTTAAAGTTGGCTCTGCTGCTTTAAATGAAGTGATTAAGGACAGAAAGGCAAACTCCCACCAACACTGTGCTGACCTTTCAGTGGAACACACGTTATTAATGTCCTTAATGAGATGCATTACAAACGGCACCAGCTCCATGTTTCATTACAGGTCTAAGATGCAATATCATTAAAGACCTTTAACAGAAACAATGGTTGACATTTTGATATTTCCCATAAGCAAAATACATCCAAGAACATGGAGTGTAATGTCCACGGTGCTGCAGAGGCTAATCCCTCAATTGTGCAGAGCTCTGAGGGAAACTCCACTGCTAATAATTGCTTAATGATCCCCTCCTCATCATCTGGGCAGGGAAGGTGTAGGAGTTCACTCTGATATTCCTCATACACTTGGGTCTGTGTTCTGTTGTTCATTTGTGAAGACAGAGAGAACATAAAGCTGCGGTGACCTGGGCAGTGTTAGCAGAGGAAATGCTCAGGCTGAAAGATGGGAAATGCTGAATTTAGGAGCATTGTGCTACTCCTGCTGCACTTGTTGTATGTGATGTGCTTTAGCCTTGGACAGGATTTGGAATAATCATGACATTGGCACTGTTTTGGACTGGATGAAGCTCTCCTTTCAGGGAAGCCTTAACACTTCTGTCCAAATCCACAAAAAAAATCTGGCACGTTTTCATCATCCTCATTGAACAGGAGGAAATGATTTGGTGTTCAAGTTGCACAAAGGAGTTGGTGCCAAAATTCCATCCTCTGGGTGAGCCCTGCAGGATGCTGGAGGCAGGTAACTCCCAGTGCTCTTGGAGCTCCTGGTGCAGAGTATTTCCAGTAGTTTATCCCAAATCCTTCCATTTCTCATGAAATTTCTGCTCTGTGCTCACAGGAAGGCTGAATTTTTTGAACTGGAAAATGGTCCTTCATGTATTTTCCTCTTGGGTATCTCCCACTTAGGACAGCCCTGTTGTGGTGCTGGAAATCACTAAGGGCTGGAATATAATTGTGTTATTGTGTTAAAGAGTAGACATCAGCGCTCCATCCATTTGCAGTTTTAAAGCCAAACCTGAGTGAAAATGGCAAGGTCATGCTCGTTTTCCAGATTTTGAGACTGGAGGTTACAAAACCTCTAGTGTTTAATTAATTATTTTTGTAATATTTTATGGGAGTTTTTTTAGGTTGTTTTTTAATGTTCCAACGTGCTTTGGACAACCTTAGATTCCTGAGATCTCAAGTTCTGGTAGATGATTTACTGCAAAATTGCTTATAAATTGAAGTAGAAAATGTTTTGCAGACCTGGCAGCTTTCAGGCTTCACACCCATTTGTCACCCAGCATTTCCCTTTGTGTATAGAACAAGAATTAATTAGGCTGCACTGCAGGAAAAGTTTATGGCCATAATTTATATAGGATGAATTTCTGCTTAAAGAGACAGCATTGCTTTGTTTGTGCTGTCTTACTTTTTATTTCCTTTTTTTTTTCCTTTTTTTTGAATCTTTAATTATATTCCAGATTTTTTCTGTCACCCTTTTTACATACAAATGGGAGAGCAAACTGTGGTCACGGAGCTCATGTTTATTCCTGTTTTGCACCCACTGAGAAAGTCTGGCTGGTTTTTAATACAGAGCTCGGAGTGGCTGAGCTCTGAATGCTGCACAAATGTCCAATGTTTAATGCCCTGCACACACAAACCCTCCCAGCTCACAATTCCAAGGTGCTGCTGCCTGGAGTGGGCTGTTCCTCCAAGACGGATTTGTATTCCCCTGCACTGCATCTTCCAGTCTGGTCCAGGGCTTGAGATGTTGCCTCTGTTTGGGGTCTTGCACGTTCAATTAATGTTTTTCATAATCAATGCAAGTCAGAATTTGCAATCTGCTCCTGATTTGCACATTAAAGAGACCCATTAATTAAAAATTCCAATCCCTGGCATGTTCCCGCAGGATCCCTGCATTATTTACATAGAAAAGGAGTGCAAGGTGCAAGTTTCTGTGCTGTGTCTGTGCACAGATTGGGGGCCTGCCACTCATATTTCACTGTGCTGGTGAGGGGCAGGGAGGCTGGAAGGGGATCTCATGAAATTGTCTCCCAAAATTACCTCGAGGGCAAGAAAGAGCCAAAGAAGAGGTGGAAACAGCGTTAGTGAAGCCACATCCTGTGTCAGGAATTAAACAGTTCCAAGGTTTGGGGCTTGTTGTGTTAAATCTTGATGGAGTAACAAAAATCTCACAAATAACTGAGGGACAAGGAGGTGACAAGAGCTTTAAGGCTGTGCTCCCAGCTGGAATAATTCCCTGAGCTGGGCACGGCAGGTTGGGTGCAGGTCCTGTGACAGATTCTGTGGCTGGGGACTAAACAGTGCATTTAGACCTCTCTCTGTGAGTGTGTCACACTGAATATCTGCATTTTCTTCTGGGCTGGTTCTGCAATATTTCGACATTTGAGAGAGGGAAAGGTTCTGTTTAGTCCCTGGTTAGTGTATGTGTGTGTTCTCAGTGTCTTTTTAATGAGGATTGTTGTTGGGATCTCTAAATCCCAGTCTTTGAAATAATATTCTTTACATTCTCTACAACATCCAGGTAAGTTGTGGAGGAAACTGATTAAGCAGTGACTAATTTTGGATAAAATCCAGTCTGCTGTAGGTGGCAGAGAACCTGTTCCACTTCCTGGGAGAGAGGCAAGGCATCCCTCTCTCTCTCCCTCACCTGGACACACCTGCACAGGGAGAGCTCTTTGAAATGTGATTTACTGACACAGGCTTGGAATTTTGAAGGGAAGCCTGCAGGACTGAGCTGCCAAGAATTCCCTTGTAATTTTGCTATCACCTCTATTCCTGGATCGCATTTAAAACTCAGCTATATCCACACCTCCATCTGGAGATGTTAATGCATTAATACAGAGCGGGGTGAGTGTCACAGAGGAGGGGGAGGAACTGAGGCACAGGCAGATTACACAGTTTCCAGAGGCATAGAGCAGTTACAGGATTAATTGGTGCTAGGCAAGATCATGGACTTAAATATATTCTTGCTTTGAAGATTTTACTGGGAGCCTGCACAAATGTGTGACAGCGGAACTGGGTTTCAAGCCTGAGTGTAAATTATTGTGATCAGATCTAGCCCACTTAAAACTGGTAGTTCATTTTAATTGAATTGTATTAGTCTGGACACTTTATGAATACAAAAAGCATCGGCCCTGTCAATTCATGCAGGGTTGAATGTGATTTAAATGGATGTGGATGCAGGTGTCCCCAAATTTCACCTCTCCTCTCTGATCTAATGGAGAATCTGTTCAACTCTTTTTGGGACTGAGCCAGAGCCTGTTGACATTAATGAAGACTCTTCTCTCAGCTAAAAGAAATGAATGAATCAGACCCTTTTTTCTAAATGCTGTGGAATATGCTGTGGAGAGCTTTTGGTGAGGTCAGGGCTCAGTGAGGATGAGCAGTTCCTAGGCCGTTCTGTGTGTTCTCTATGTGCCACTGAGTGCGAGGAAAGAGCCACGAAGTGAGAGGCTTTAGACAAGGCCCAGGGCTCAGGTTTGGAGCTCTGTTGTTGCTGTGTGAATATTTACTTGGGTCATGAAGCCTGTGATGTTTTGAGCATGAGCAGGATTTGGGCTGTGAGAGGTACCAGGAAAGTATTTTGTGGCTTTTTGTTACTGTCTGTGAATTGCTCAGGAATTTGGTGTCGGAGGTAGTGGAGAAATGCAGGACGTTTATTTAACATGCACTTTCGGGCTCTTTTCAGAGAAAAAACTCTTGCCCTCCCTTCACTGAGTGCCGAGGCTTTTAGCTTGTGGTATTTAGTATTTTTGTGTAGAATTGTTATCTTCTTCTCTTGTACAGGTATGGTAAATGATTTGATAGGTGATCTCCATAGCCATGTGTGTTGTTTGAGGTTTATTTGAAATCTGCCTGAAACTGCAGTGCAGGAAATGGTGGGACAGTCCCTGGTGGGTGACCTGATCCACCTGAACCCAGCCCGTGGGATTGCACCACGCTCACTCAGACAGCTTTGCCTACACCCACGTTTCTCAAGATTAATAGCTAATTAAACTGAATTTAGCTAAATATTTGGGCATGTTAGTCTGTGTACTGCACAAACAAGATGCAGGGAAACAAAGGCTTTAAAAGTGTCCAGACAAGCGTGTGCAAATGTCAACTAACTCGGATTAATTGGCAGTTGGGTACCTTGAGATGGAAACTCGGGGCTTGTCATGATAAATATAATTAATGACCTGGTATTATGTGGGGAGGTCAGTCTAGATGGGCTAATGTTCCCTTCTGGCCTTAATATCCAGATAACTCTGAAATTTCCCATTTCCTCTTCCTTTCTCCTCCTTGCCCATGTACTTGGGGATTCCAGGCTGGCAGAGGCAGGAATGTGTGCTGTCAGCTTCTTTGCATTTACAGTAATGTAAAACATCAGTTTTTATAAATCTCATTTTTGCCATCCCCATCCCCTCCCTGGTTTGGGCTGATATCAAAAGATGATGGTTGAGGCGAATCAGTAGAGCATGAACTTCATGAAAGTGTTTCTCTTTCTCTCCTCCTCAGCTTTCCCCCTCCCCCAGCCCCCTCTAATCAACCCCTGAATACCCAGCCTTTATTCTGTTGTTGCATCCAGTTATTTTCTTTACTTTTAGCAAACTCATCTGTGTCTGATCCTGTTGTCCCTCCTGTCAGATGCAGTAATATTGGAGTGAAAGGGCTAAATTGAGGCTGTTCTGTAACTCTTTGGGAGTCAGCTGAAGCACTGGTGTGAGAGGGGGGTGCAGCCCCGGCTCCTTTGTGCCCAGGGAATACAATTTTCCCCTTTGCAAAGGCTCTTGCATCATTTGCATTCCAATGGAACCAGCAAACTGGGCTTGGGTGTGGAGCAGACCTTTGCAGTCAGCAGCAAAGTCGCCCTTTTTCCTACTGTCATTTGATAAAATCCCCCAAACTCATTGTTTTGGGAAGCTTGAAGGGAGCATTACTTCCATCATTTCCTAAATTTGGACAGATTTACCAGTGCTTTGTGCTGGGATTGAGCTGAGGTCTGTGAGAAATGCAAATGTAGCCACACCACCTGTAAAAAATCACCTTTATCCTATCGCTGAGTCTGGGCTGGCTCTTGTAGTTCCTGTCTGAGGCTTTTATTTCAGTGCCATGTTGATCTGGGGGCTCCAGGACACTCAGGGGTGTGCCAGGCTGGAGCTGCTGGGATCCTGCCTGCCTCTTCTTGTTCCTCCCGAGGTTCCTTCTATGGCAGGAATGACAGCCGAGCTCTGTCCGAAGGCCCATGTCTAAGATGTGATACCTGCAGGAATTCCCCCGCCTTTTCCTGGCCGGGAATGTCGTTCTGCTGCCGGGAATGTAGAGCAAGCTCCAAAAGTAATACTGACAGACTTCAGAATTATGATGCACTGGAGCTGCGGCGTAATTCTTTGTTGAAGAAGTTAGAGGCCTAAAATGTTAAGGCTTATTGTTATTCCGAGTTGATAATCTCTGCCTTGCTTTAATAATTTTTCCTCATGCCTGGATAGCCTGCGAGTTGCACAATAATCACTCACACAGCTTTGTAATCAATGCCCAAAGTAATAGGATTCCGCTGGCCAACGGCAATTAATAAATTTGTGTCTTTTTTAAAACACTAGCAAGTCGGGCCTGAAATACGACTGACTGGCTTTCCTCATTTGCATATTTATTGCAGTGGAAAAATTCTTGCCGAATGATTGATGTTGAGCCTGCCTCTTGAATTCCAAACAGCACATTATTATGAAATGAAAAATGCCGGCCATACAGTTGATTAAAGTTGAAGACAGTGGAATCGGTGTTTTTTAAGATTGTGGGAGAATTAAAGGCATATTTTAATAGATGTTGACAAGAAGTGAACTAACAAAAGCAAAGCAAAGGATTTGCTTGAAAAGATTTAATCAAACGTGTTTCGTGGGGGATTAATTGCTGGGGATGACTAGTGCAAGTGGCTGGCTGCTGGATGTGAATGGGGAGCATTGTTCCGAGGCCAGCGGATCGAGGGCCATTTTGACCTGGAGTTTAACTCCTGTCCCACAGCCCTTTGAAGGGAGGGAAGGTTCCCCCTCTTCATGCGAGTGCTGGGATAAACCTGGGTACCTGCTGGAGATCCTTCTCATTATGTGCAGTGATTAGAACAGAAGAGGTTGGATTCCTCTTTTTGGTTTGCCTGATGTGAGCAGGGCAGGGTGTGCCGTGGTGATTCCGTGGGGACACAGGGATTCTCCCTGGAGGAAGGGGAACGCTCCCAGAATTGAGCTCAGCTTTGGCTCTGCATCCCAACGTTCCGACGCCAGCGTTGCTCCAGCTCTGCTGTGCGAGCACTTCCCCAGCCTGTGGAGGTGTAGGGAGAATGAAAAACGTTGCATGCCAGTGATATTCCTGTGATGCCAGATCCTCAGATTTAATTGAGGGGAAAAGTCCTTAATTTCCAGTGTTGGCGCAGGCTCTGAAGTGGAGCTGTGTGCTGGGTACGTGGTAGTTCCTGCTGGTACATCCCGGGAAGGATGTTCCTGTGTTTGGATATGGTGTGTGGCACCCTGCAAGGTGCCACACGGAGTGAAAATCCTGAGAGGTTTGCCCCAAATTTAGGATTTCCTCCCTGACCCGTTGCACTCTGAATCTGCTGGGTGGATGTAGCATGGACAGGGTGGAGCAGTTTTGGGCATCTCAAGGGTTGGCTCTGGGAATCCATTGCTCTCCAGATCTGTGGGATGGATGCACCAGCTCAGGCAGGGTGAAGGTGCCTGGTGGAGCAGTTTTGGGAATGCCAGGAGCTGGCTCTGTGCATGCCAGCTCTGGGAAAGCCTGGCCTGGAGGCTGTGGCGTTTTTCCATGGATTCCCAGTGTCCCTGCGTGTGGCTGCTTGGGAAGATGAAATGAGACTATCTTTAGAGGTCATGGAAAAGAGGGCAGGGCTTTTCCTGCATGGGAAGCCATGGGAATGCTGGGCCTGAGGTGTGGGTGAGCGCAGAGGCCACCCTGGCAGTGTCCCCACCCTGCAGGGCCCGGGTTCCATGGCAGCTCGGGGGGATCGGTCCCTGCAGCCGGGTCCCCCCACCCCGAGGGGCTGCCAGCAGTTTGTCCATAACCACGGACATTGACAGAATTGATTCTGTGTGGTTTGAGAGCAGCAGGACAGATTTCATCTCTGGTGGCTCTCGTGACACTTTGATGCATGGCAGTGCTATCCCTGAACGGAGCTAAATACTCCCGGGCTACTTCCAGCCTGGGTGGAGGGCTGGATAAAATGAGGACGTATGAGGGAGTATTAAGAGAAAGGCACACTTTGATTTTCTGGTGCTGGCTCCCAGCGTTCTGGCTGGATTGATCTGCTGCCTGCTGGATCTGGAACAACTTTTTCCCTCCTGGACACCAAATGAAGGGGCTTCTGTGGACTCTTAAAAGTGGCTTTTCCAAGGTAGTGTCTCACCACAGACACTCTTGAGTCCCATCTGGAAGTTATATTCCAGCCATGTTTGTTGTGTTCTTGTTTCAGACAAGGAGCTGGGGGTTAGGAGGGTCAGTCAGTGTCCAGCCTCCTTTCAAAATGACCCAGTTTGCATCCATCAAACAGTTTTGGTTTGTGCTGCCTTCTCTCACAGATGGGGCAGACTCCTCCCCAAAGCAGACGGTGTACAGGCAGACGAGGGCTTTAGAGGGAAGAGAAGATGAAGAGGAGACTGGGAAGAAAACAGTCCCTTCTGGAATTAAATGTGAAATGGGTAGGGCAGGGCTAGATGGGAAGAGAGCAGGGGAGGGTGACACTTGGCTTCTGAAGTTGAGTTTACAGCACACTTAAGCAGCCAACAGTAAAAATGAGAATGCCATCCAGTAATGCTATTAAATACACAAGAACTGAGATCAGGGAAATTACCCAGCTGTAAGAGGCTCGTGATGAAGCCACTGCCTGGAATAATTAGCCCTCCCACCTGGTTAGACACGCGGTCATTGTCTTCCCTGCCCTCTCCAGCCCCTTCACTCCAAATAAAATTGCTCCCCATCCCCACTTCTGTTGGGGTCCGTCTCTCATAGCCTGGGGGAGCTTGAGCCTGTCTTTATTTCCTTGCCTGCTCACCGTGGTCCTGCTATACCCCAGAAGAGCTGGAGTGCTACTCCAGTTGTAATTGCCAGGATCAAAGCTGCCTGGGGTGCATTAGCACTGCTGCTGGAGGAGAGGCAGCGGGGAGAAAATAAACAGTTTGGGAAGCTCTGGGGACATTTGGCTGTGTTGCAGGCGGTGGGAAGGATTTTGCTGGTGTAAGCTGTGCACTCAGGCTAGGGTGGGGGCACTTGGCTTCTGCAAGCGATGCTTTAGCTGCAGACACATACAACAAATGCATTTTTAAGGGCTTTTGTCTGTTTGTCTGGTGGAATTGTTTTGATGCTCACACACGTCTGATTTACAAGTGCAGCAAACCTAATCCGTTAATAGGTTTATATAGAGGAGTTGTCAGGGTGTATCTATAATGAACCGTGGGCTCGGGGAGGATGAGTCCAGCAGCCGATCTGCAACAAAAATCTTAAAGCATCTTCTCCTTGACATTACTGTTCCTGAGGTCAGGCTGTAATTTATCTGGAGGTGGTGACAACTGAGCAATATCAGAGTGGTAACACACGGGAGATTGAGACCTCTGAGTGTCTGGGCTGATTTTTGCCTGCACTGCCTCTGTCTGCCTGAGGAAGATTTGCTGTTCGCTCTCCCCATGATCTCTGTGTCCCCCATTAAAAAGCAGAAATAAGGAAAAAAATCGAGTGGGGCGAAGTTCTCCCTGTTGTTTTGTGCCACGTACAGAGGAGGATTGGGAGTTAAGCAAAGCAGCCTCCCTGGCTCCATGGCAGGGGAGGCACCTGGGGAAGCTCAGGGGAAGGTCCACCTCTGGCTCTCCACACAAATCCTCGTGCTCTGTCAGCCAGAGTACAGCTCAGGTGTTTGGTAGGAGTGTGCCAGGTGTTTTACCTGGGAGAGCTGACCCTGCGATTGATGTGCAAAGGGACAGTTTGGGTAGGCCTGGGCAAACCCTTGTTTTCTCTCAGTTCTGCAGGGAGGCTTGTTGGTTGCCACACAAGAGCTGTTTTTATGGAGCAGATGCTGTGGCAGTGTGCACTTAACCTGTCCCACAGTCAGCTGGAGCTGTGTGCCCTTGGAGAGCTCTCAGCCATTGGCACAGCCACTGCATGGATCCAGGGAAACTGTCAGCTGCAAAAGCCTTTGGATACACAGCATCACATCCTTCAGGGTTTGTGTGTGTGAGCACCCTGGAGTGCAGCTGCTCATCCCAATCAAAATCACATTCACACCATGTATTGATCAATTTACACCCCTCCACCCCAATCTTTTCTTCCCTTTCTCTCTTCCTAAGGGTCTCTGAGCCTGCAGTTCTGCTTTTCTGATCAGAATCTTCTCATTAAACTCGCCAGGTCATGGTTTAAAGTTTCCCCCATAGATCAGATCTTGTCACTTGTGTCTCTTGCTCTGCAGGTTGTAAAGCCCTGGAGGCCTTGCTGAAAGTACTGGTGGAACTTCAGGATGAGCTGCTTTATCAGTACCCAGGCACGAGGCATCTGGTCGATGGAAAGCAAGCAAAAACTGAGAGGTAAATGCAAAAAGAGATAAGATCTTTCTGAATCCTTTGGTCTCCAGCAAACAGGACAGTGCACAGCCTTCCCCACCACCCTCACTCTGCTGCTCTCTCAGTTGCTGCTGTGTCTGGGTGACAGATACTCTGTCATTTGAGTTCCTTCTGCCTTGTGGGAAGTCTGGTTTGTAATATTTCTGATAATGGAGCAGGGCTAAACCATGGGGCTTTAACAAAAATACCACTGTGGTGTTGGGTGGTGGTGCAGGGGCTGTCACAGACTCCCACATTGCCTCAGGGAGGGGCAGGCTGTTCATCCTGTGTGTTTTCATTCCAGCGAGGATGAAATCCCGAGCAGCAGTGACGAAGAGCAAGTGGAGAAGGCTCAGGAGAAGAGGAGGAGCCTCCCCAAGCGGAAGCTGAAGTTTGAGGAGTACCCTGAGTTCATAGCCAAGCGCTACAGGGACTTCAGGAGCTACAGGAACAGCATCCTGCAGAAGTGGCATGACAAGACAAAGCTGGCAACTGGCAAAATGGGGAAGGCAAGGCCTGGGTTGTGTGTGCTGCCGTGGCTGTGGTGAAGCAGGGATCTGGGGAACAAGTTCAGATTGGAAAAGGGGAAATTTAGGTGGGGTTCATGGCATAAATTCTTCCCTGTCAGGGTGGGGTGGCCGTGGCACAGGTGCCCAGAGAAGCTGTGGCTGCTCCTGGATCCCTGGCAGTGTCCCAGGCCAGGCTGGACAGGGCTGGGAGCAGCCTGGGGCAGTGGGAGGGGTCCCTGCCCAGGGCAGTTCTTGTGTTCTCTCAACCAGACACGCCATCCCAGCCAGTCTCCAGCAGCAGATAAACTCCATGGAAATGCCCCTGTTGCTGATGCATGAGCTGTTTGTGGTTCCTACCAGAAGCAGGGCCCTCTGAGGCTCTCCTCCTCCATAAGTGTATGCTTTAATACAATGGGTAATCATCTCACCCGGAGATCCAGGGTCTCCTCACATCTCCGAGTTGGTATTAATCATTGAGAAGTTAATCTGAACCAGAACAGCAAAGGCATTTTATTAAGCCAGGCGTCAACTCGCCTCAGGTTGGGAAGGGAGAGCGAGGGAGAAACAAATAAAAAATCCTCGCAGAAATCCCTGCAATGAGCCCCAAACCCCCTCCCCTTGGAACGCTGTCTGCTTATGCAGTGACATGGAAAGATAGAGGAAGGCTGGTGCCTCGAGGAGAAGCTGTGTGCATTATCTGACACTGCTTAATGCCCTGGCAGGGCTTCGGTGCCTTCGAGCGCTCCATCGTGGCGCAGATCGAGCACATCCTGATGGACAGGGAGCGATTGCTGCGCCGCACGCAGACCCGCCGCTCCCTCTACACCGTGCTGGGCAAGCAGGAGCAGCAGGAGCCGCCCCCAGCCCCTCAGCCCGGCGCTGACAGCTCGGTAAGGGGCGTTTGTGTGTCTGACTCCTCCTGTGAAACTCTGCAGAGCAGCCAGAGTGAGCCTCTAGCAGGTGGTGAAGAGAGATTTATGGAGGGGGAGATGGCTGAGTGTTAATTCCTGGAGTGCAGTGGCTAAGGAAAGGCATTTAAATTCCAGTTTTGTGGTGGTTGTGTTATCTCCTATCCCAGTTCTTGACAGGGGAAAACAAGGTTTGGGCTGGGATTGTGTCCCTCCTGTGCTGCCAAACTGGTGCTTACTGAGTCTGATTTTTGAGGTAGTGGCAGCAAAACTCGGTTTTTACTCTGCAGTTCAGAGTCTTTAACCCAGAAAGGCTCCTTTAAAATCATATTGCATGTAACCTACAGAATATGTTAGCAGTAAGCCCGTTATTAATTTAGTATTTAAGAATGAATAAATACTCAATTCTGAGAGATCAGGTAGAATTACTGCACTTGCAAGATGTATTTTTGCCATTACATTAAAAATATCCGTAGTATTTTGCCAGAAAGACTTTGCACAGTCCTATTTATTTCCCAGTAAAGGTATCATAAATCTGTTTTGGCACTGGCAGCGTTTCTGCCTTGCCTTTAAATGTATTCCTGGTCCTTAAAAGCTTGTTATGTTGGGAGTTTTCCCCCATTCCTTCATGTCATCAAGTGTGTTTACAAGCTGCTGCACGTGATGTCTCTGGAGTTAAGGACAGAAATATGCACATCTGAGCTCTCAGTGTTTCCTTGATGCTTCCAGGAAGTCCTCCCTGCCTCAGATTCCAACAGACACCTGAAGGACATCGATGAGGAGATATTTGATGATGATGACTTTTATCACCAGGTAGGTGATGGTAAATGTGTGTTGGAATTATGGCTCCAGTTGGATTTTAATACTTACAGAGAAAATGCTTCTGTGCTCTGTATTTCTCTTTACCTGTGAAACTCAGTTAGCTGTTCTAACATCCAGAGTCTCTGCAAGCACCTCAGGGGATTCTGCTCTCAGTTTGTGTTGCAGGGCTGTGTTAGCCTGAGTTTGCTCTGGGGATATAAACTTGCTGCTCTTGCTGGTCCTCGGGTGTGTCAGGGCTGCAGCAGGAGCTGTGCTGTCCCTGGGGAACAACAGAAAAAGCTCTGAATTCTCTGAAGGTGGCTGTTCTCTGTGGGCAGAGCCCCCTTAGGAAAAACCATCCCAGGAGATGCTCAGAAGCACTGAAGTTCCTCTTGTCTCAGCGTAAATCAGCTCATTTACCTGCTGAATGGGAAAGGGCTGTTCTGGCACTTCTCTTGGAACTGGGCCAGCTTGGACCCAGGCCAGCTATTCCTTTTATTTGCAGAAGTTCTTAGAAGCAGGAAATCTGCATCCAGTGCAGGGAAACACTGTGTTTGTGGTTTGTTTAATTAGGACAGTGCCAGCCTTACGAAAGACTGGAATTGTCACATGTTGAGGAATATGTCACCGTAAGTCCTTCCCCGGTGGATGAAAACCTCTGTCTGCTTTGATCATCCACTCAGAGCCTGAACTTTAGGCCTAACAAATATCATCTCATCACTAGAAAGACAGAATCTTTTGATCTGCAGAGTTGTCAGAGTGGCCAGGGAAGTGCTAGGGCAGTGGAAGAGAGATGTGGCCATGTGTGGGTGCCAGGCCCCAGATGGTGATGGGAGAGAGCCTGTCCTGCTGGCAGCAGGGATCGAAAGGACCGAATCTGTTGAGGTAATGCTCAGGTGGAATTTAGGGTCCGAGTGGACCCTAAGAACACAGAACAAATGAAGTTGGTATAACAAACTCTTGGAGTGGAGAAATAGCTGAGATTGACAGTCCGTGGGCCTGTGCAGAGAAGGTGCTCCTTGGCCATGAAATGTTAAAGTTTTCAAAAGAAAATAGCAATAGATGAATGTCCCCATCTTTCCCTCTAATAACTGTAACTGTGCTAAATTGTGATTTCAGAAATATGAGCAGGCCCAGCTTAGCTTCTCCCCTCACTGGTTAATTGGGGTGCTGGGGTTAATCTAAATTAAAACTTAAACTAATAGAGGTCATTGAGGGAAGAGAATCACCTGAGTAAAACAAATGGCTCTGCCAGGCACAACTGTATCTTGGCCATTTCCCAAGAGGGAAGTGGCAGCAAATTGGAGTAGTTGGAGGCCTGGGCAGAGGTGAAGGATGGGTGACAGGGGCTCGGTGTGCAGCCCCTCCGCCAGGAAACCTTCCAGATTGCATTCCCTGCTGCTCCAGCTGCGGGAGCAGCACCAGCCAGCAGCATCTGGCGGCACAGCCAGGCATGGGTGCCACTTTGGGAACCCCATGGACTGCAAATATGGTGCTTAGCCTGGTGCAGGCTTTAATCACTTCCCAGTCCTTGGCAGTGGCTCCGACAGCTTCTCCCGGCCTCGTACATCACGCACAGACATCTGCTGAGCCGCCGGGCAGCTGCACATCCATTTTCCTTTCTTGCTGGGGGTTTTTTGATGTCCCTCCCTCCTCCTCTCCTTCCCTCCCTCCCTTCCACCCTTCTCCTCTCCTCCATCCCTAAAATGCTTCCTGGGAGAGAGGATCCGTGCGGGTTCCCGGTGTTTGTGGGGTGCCCACGCCTGTTCCGCCGCCCTGGTTCGTGTCCCGTGCTCAGTGGGGCTCGGCAGAGATTGGAGCTGAAGGCAGTTCAGGGATGAGGCTGAGGAAAATGGCTCTGTGTTCTCTGTCACCTCCCAATTAAATTGGATTCATAAAGTGCTTTCCTTTATTTGTCAGGGCGCTAAGCTGGAGCTGAACATTGCATTGAGAGCGGGGAGAGTGCAGCACAATGGAGCTGACAAGGCCCTGAATGACTTTGCTTTCACTGGGTCATAACTGTGCAGTGCCTTTGTGTGTGTGTGATTGCATGTGGGGATGGCAATAAAATGCAGGAGGGGACCTGGTTCTCCAGGAGTGCTGAGCACTGAGCTCAGGGTGCTCACAGCCCCTGACCCCTGTGCATAACACTGATTGCAGCCTGCATTTCAACACCTGCCCCGTCCTTCCTCTTTGGGTTTGCATCCAGAATTTCTTTGGGATCGTTTGCATTCTCCTAAATAGTGTTTTGTAGTTATTAATTTATTTTGATCACTGCTTAAAAGGTAAACATTCAGATTAAGAACAGCGTTGGAAAGCAGCTTCCTCTGTGTGTCAGTGTGAAATTAGGCAAGTAAAAATGAACAAGATTTGATGAATGTGCACAAGTTAATGATAACAGAATAAGTAGCTATACTATTTTATTATAGATTATAATAAAAAGCTCTTTAATTAATCTGTTTCTCTTATGGAAAAAACAATTTTCTTGTCCAGTTCTTAATATTCAGTAGAATTAAGCAGGTGGATCTGGTGGAATTTTGTAATGATTCAGGATTTAACTCTCCTCTGCCTGTTCATTTCACTTTGCCTTTTCTCCTGTTCTTCGTTTGTTTTATCAGCAGTTACAAGTTTTATTGGGATGGCCCATATTGGACGGTGATGGAAAGCTGAGCTGAATAATGCAATGAAGTATTTTTATTTGGGTGGGAATAGTTAAACTGTTTCAGAAGGATCTTCATTACTGGCAGCAGCAAGAGGTTAGAGCCCAGTTCCTTTTCTTTTAAATTCTCCTTCATATGTGGTTTTTAGGGAAGAAAAAAGGCTTTTTATTTTTAGAAGTCATATTTACGTAGAATTCATTACAGCTGATATTGCAGCATTAAGACTTAAAATTCCAGCCTGCTACCAGGGAGCTGCTGGTCTGACATGCTACAGTGGAGATTTTATTGTTGGGTTGAAATACTCCTCTGGTAAAGGAGAGAGTGGAAATTGGTTTATTTCCAACAGGAATTAGGTTAGTGTTCATATGCTAAGTGTTCCACTGGTAGCAGCTCTTCCCAGAACAAATGTTCATCATTGCTGGCAGCAGGTATGCCTAAGGAGAATTGGGAATATACATAATCCCTTTTTTCCTCTGCTCTGCTGCTCCCTCCTCCCCTGGCTTTGGTTGTGTTGTGTGTCACTGCATTTTGTGACAGCCCACGGCCACCGGTCCTGTCCGTGGGCACCAGAGAGGACGGGAACACCCCAGGAAACACCAGAGCCTTCAGAGAGGGGTTGTCCCCCCTCCACAGCTGGGATTTCCCCCCAAGTGAGCATCCTTAAATCCCACTGTGTCCCTCTTTAGAAAACTTTACCTGGTGGGGTGAATTTCCCCTCGTGTCCGAGCACTTTCCTGCGCCCACGGTGTGATTTTCTCTCCCAGGAATTTGATAATGCCACAAACAAGGAATTACTAATCCAGAGAACTATTAAAAGTCGATAATGGTGAAGAATAGAGAGAAGCCTGGCTTTGTGACAAGCTGGTTTACCTTAATTAAACCAGTGAGTGATTAATATGGACAGCTGATCTTGTGGCTTTAATTAGATGCATTTAGAGTTTTGTGTGAATAAGAGATGTCTCGAACCATCCCACAGGTTAATGGCAATACAATACTCTTATCACAGGCATGTATCTTTCAAATGGCTGGGTAGATGGTTAATAACACATTTTAAAGCTTGATTTGGAACTTCTCTTAATGGGTTATTAGAAAATAGGCAAATCTGTGCATCTTACACAAACCTGAATTTGAATAAAATGGGTTTTAAAAAGAGATTGTCCAGTGATTTCAGCTTGCATTGTATGCTCTTACAGATTGCAGAAAATTAAGTTTTTAAAAAGCGTTTTAAGGGGTTTAAAATAATATTTGAGCTGCAAACTTAGATTTTCTCTGGCGTTGGTAGATATCCAAATGTCGTTACACGGCTACTGAGTGGGGGCTTGAAGGGGGATCTATAGATGGACTTCTTTTTGTAATTTGATTTGCTCTGTAAGGTCTAAGACAAGTGAGCCTTTTGTCACGAGGCCGATTTCAGCTCCCCTTAGCCCTTTGTCTCAACTGGAAATTCTTAGGGGTCTGCAAATCAGAAAGGTCAGCGAGTGTAGGATTAGAAACACTGATAGATAGTGCATGAAAATGAGACCTAACCTCTACAATGAAAATTGACCTCTAAAATGAGAAATGAGTCTCTATTACCCTTGAGCAACACCCTGATGGCATTTCCAAATCCCTCTAATTTTGCACCGTGGACTTTGTGTGCATCTCTGGCTGGCATCGAGGGGAACTCCTTCGGGGGAATTCTTCAGGGAGCACTCACCGCTTCCAGCAGGGATCGTGGTTTTGGTGTGAGCAGAGGTTTTGGGCTCAGCAGCAGGCGTGCAGAGGCTCTCCTGCAAACATCACCACCTCTCCCACAGAAAATGCAGCTGGCAGTGGCAGCTTCCCTGCAGTTTGTCCTCCTGGTCGCAGCTCTTGGCAGGAGCAGCTGGAGTTGGGAGCTGGGCTGTGGGACGTGCCTGTGCTCCCTTGCAGTTGTGTTTGCTGCCATGGGACACTGAGCTGAGGTTCTGCAAGTTCAGGGAAGAGGTGAAGGAGGGAAAGCAAAACAGAATCTGTTTCAAATCAAAGCCTTTTGATGCTGGAATTGCCTAACTCTGTCTTCACACATCAGGGCTTAATGCTGATGGTGATTTACTTACACTTCCTAGTTAATAATTAGACATTGGGAGACACCATATATCACTCCTAATGGAATATATGGGGTCTGATGAGAGTTTTCTGTTTTGACTAATAAATTTCAAGCAGAATCGCCAGGCTTAATGAAATATTACCGTTTGGGAAGTGGTTTAAGTCTTGTGCTGGGAAAACAGTGTTGCTTTATTCAGTAAATGAATTTATCATTCACTCTGTATGCCGAGCCCTGGCTGGCTCTGGAGCACAGGCTGGATGCAAGACTCTGAACCAGAAAGCAGAAAACTAATCAAATCCTTAAAGACCAAAGGCAGCCAGGCAGGCCTGGGCTGACTTCTTCAGTGGTAGCCTCTGGCTACATCCACTTTTATTTTAGTAACCATTGTTAGCATGATTTATAACCTCAGCTCGGAGACATTCGCTATTTAGATGTAACAAGATGCTTCACAGCTTTTATTTCTATTTCCTAATTTCCCTCTTGCTCCTGCTCTTTTTTTACTCCTCCCTCGTCTCTGCCTCCCTCTGCTCTCCCGAGCAGTGTCTGGTCCCGCAGCTGGCACTGCCCTGGAAGAGCATTTGGGCACTGAAAGACCTCGGCAGCCCCGGGGTGAACAGACTTGTTCTAACCAGCGTGGGCACAGTTGTGAGGCCTTGGGGCACTCCTTGCTCTTTCGGTGTGGATTTGTGGGCCTGCAGGAATGTCCTGCTGCCGATTTCCCCCGGGAGCACGGGGTGTGTGTGACCATCTCCGTGTGCCTCAGCCCTTCCTCGTGCCAAGAACGAGATCAGAGGAGGCAGCAAACGCCCCTCAGTGCTGGAGCAGCGAGAAACCTCTCACACCTCTCTGCACCACTTCTCACTGCTGTTCCAAGCCTCCCTCCCACCTTGCTTTTGACAGAATATTGACTGGAAACCAAGATCCCATTTCTGCTTAGCCTTAAGGGCAGCTGTTTACAGAGTGGCGATGTTACATAGGTTTACTGTGTCGTATGTCTGTGTAACACTGGATTTGGATCTTGTATTTAGCTGCCAGAAGTGACTGTGATGAAGTGGCAGAGATAAACTGATAGATTGTGTGCCAGAAAGATGTTGGGAATCAATCAGATAAACAGGGCAGAGAAGTAGCTTGCTGTTTTCTAGTGATAATAAACCAGTGGCCTGGCTCCTGGAATTTTTAAATGTAATTGCTGCAGTAATAATCTCCAAAAATAAGCAACTAGGAAAAAAAAAAGTAGTGGCAGGTTTTTAATTGCGTTTGAATCACTCTTTTTTCTGGTAATGTGATGTATGCCTTGAAGGAGAGGAGAGTACAGGGGGGAGGAAAAGCATCCTGCATCCTTTCTTCCCTGGCATCTTTGTGGAATTGCCTGGGCTCTGGTTTGGGTGTTCTGACCTGAGGCAGTAACTCCAGTGCTCGGTGAAATGTCGGCATCCATGGAGCAGTTTGTGCCCCCAGATCTGGAGGGTTTCTTTCTGTTCTCTGCGCTGATATCTTGGCCAATACCCAAGGCACAGCACGCACGATTTACAGTGAGTGGTGATAAACACACAGCAGCAGCCACGGCTCCAGAAGGGCTGTTCACAACATTCTTTGGCTGCAGGAAGCAAAGAGGACAAACCCCAGCCCTCAGGACACAAAAATAAATAGGAAAGGCTGCCTGAGCATTCCTGCTGTAGCTATAAAAAGGATTTTGCTGTGCTGTTCTCAGGGTGAGCATCGCTGCTCGACTTTGGGAAGTGTTTGAATTCCCCCTGCCCTTCCCTGGGGGTGTGGGGTGAGCCCTGTGGGGCTGAGGTTTTCCTCTTGCCCATGGGCGCTGGGAACACAGCACCTGTGCTTATTTGAAATGGGATTTTTGTCTTTCCTGCAGCTCCTGCGAGAACTGATAGAGCGCAAAACCACGTCCCTGGACCCCAACGACCAGGTGGCCATGGGCAGGTGAGTGGGAATGTCTGCAAATCCCTGCCTGCAGCCCAGCACAGGCACCTGGGGGCTGCCACTCCAGTTCACTGCAGAGGGCAAAATTCTGAGTTAGTCTGGGAAAAAGTATCTGGGTATTAGCAGTTGCTTAAGAAATCACTCAGACACTAGGACATCAGTCAGGAAGCTCATCCTCTGTGATGTGTTCCTGAGTTATGGATCATCAGTCTGATGTTGAGGCTGTTTGTGTGTGATCCTCTGGAGATCCTTCCCAGCTGGAAAGGCTTGGGCAGGTGTTTCTGTCTCTCAATGGTTCCTGCAGCACTGAGGGGCACAAAGATTGCCTGTCCACTGCTGAAATTTGGCCTTTTCTCTTTATTAACTCTGATTTGTCGCTGTTTTAGAAGAACAAACCTTCTAAAACCTAAAGCAATTCCTGTGTGTGTCCCTCCTGTAAGCAAAGATCCTTAGCAATGAAAACAATATCAGGGAATGTTTCCTGTATGCAGAAGTAAACTATAATTCCATGCAGGGAATTAAACTGTTTAATTATAGAGTTAGAAAATAAAGAATCTTCCAAATGCCACTTCCTGAGCAGTGTATGTTGAAATAACCACAGGCTTTAATTTAGAAAAGTGTGAAAACAAAGAAAAGCTGGAGTTGGGCTCTTCCCTGAAACAGTTAGAGGGGGTGGTGTCTAGAGGGAGGGGACGAAAACACATCAGGAAATTTTGTGATGGTGGAACAACTTTTCTCCCTGTAAAATATCACCTGTAAAATTTTAGTGCAATATGTCAAATTTGTTTTGTGTACGTCTGGAATGTTATGGAAAGCTATTCGCTATAATTTAACATGATATAGACAAAATTACATTTAAGTGGTGATTGCATTGTACATTTATCTGACTTTACAATAAAATAGATTACAGTAATTAAGATTATATTAAGATTGCAGTAATTGGATTTTGTTAGATTTTTTCCCTGATGTCGAGTTTTCATTGTATAAATCAGGTGAGATGACGCTCGTTTTAGTTAAAAAAAATATTTATAACCAGGAGAAGTTTTCCCCTGCTGGAAACTTCTTTGACTTGGGGAAGTTCTGGTTGAGAAGTGGTGTTTTTAATGCGGTTGGGGATCAGAGATTCTTTCTGGGAGTGTTCAGTGGCTCTGAAAGTTGTGTTGCTGCTGTTCTGCATTCCCCAGGCAGTGGTTGGCCATCCAGAAGCTACGGAGCAAAATAAAGAAGAAAGTGGACAGAAAAGCCAGCAAAGGAAGGAGAATCCGGTGGGTCACAACTTCTGCAAGCACACGCAAGCCCTGACTCTGCCAAAAAAAGTCTGACAGCTCTGGGGATATTTTAGCCCAGTTGGCTTTGATTCATGACTATTAGGGCAAGATTTCTGCTCTGGAGTCCTGTGGGGAGTTCTGATGCTCTTGGAGCCTGAAACAAGGGCCTGGGTGGTGCAGCCTGTGAGCATTTCCCCAGTCAGGGTTGGCAGGAGGGTTTATTGCTCTCAGGAAACACCAGAGAGAGGTGCTCAGATGTCCCTGAGCCATTCGGGGCTGTAATTCCCAGGGAGAGCCAATAAACCCCTCCTGTGCAGTTATATTTCACTGACTGAGGCTGAGGCTCCAAGGGAAGGTGTGCAGAAATACCTCTGGTGAGTATTTCCAGCTGGAATTTGGTGTCAAATCTCTGTATTGGTAACTCGCATCACAGCCTCCTTCAGCTCTGCAGCATTTCCCTCCTGGATCACTCATTTGGGTTGAGCTCAGAACCTTCCACGTGGGCAGGGAAGCAGCCTGGAGAGCAGGAGGTGTTTCCCCTCACAGGGCAGGGCTCTGAGTCTCCCCGAGTTGAGCGTGATTTGTGGTGGAGGAGGGAGGAGGCTGAAAAGCTGCTCTGCTTCCTGAAAAATCCACCACATTAACCATCCTTTGTGAGTAAACTATAAATCCTGAGTTTAGATGGCATCTGATAGAAAGTCAGTGGAGTCAGTCTGGGTCAGGCCTGGCATAGCAATTTTTAAGATAGATGTCATAAGATAATTTATTGAAAGAGGGAAGAGCTACTTTGTTGGCCTGAAAAGCCTATAATTATTGACTATCAATATTCTTTTCTGTCAGCATCACACATAATTGGATATATTCATGATTCAGTCAAAACTCCTGACAACATCACACAACTGAGGCAGCCTCGTAAACCTCCAGGAATAATGGGGAAGTCTCTCATTGTGTGCAATCTGTGCTTTCAGCATTCCTGCGAGAGCAGCTCCCCCCAGTCAATTGCCTTTCGCATCTTAGGTGCCTCTTTTTGCTTCTTTAAATAAAAGTTGTACTGACCCTGCGGCGAAAATATCAATAAGAGAAAAAAAGTCTCATTGTCTGTGGTGAGGATTAACATGCAGTTAAGCTCTTGCATTTTTCAGAGTAGGCCAGGAGAGCCCAAATGGATGTTTTTAAATAGTTGCTGCTTCCACTGACAGACCTGGTGTCACCCCAGGCAGATCCCCGACCCTCTGTTCTTTCTCATCCTCTAAAACTGGGACAGCAGTGCTTAAATTTGCTTTCATGAAGGCCTTTGAGATCCTGGAGAGCCAAGTATTTAACACCAAGTTTGACCAGTCTCCTTAATTCTTCCCTTTTAGCAGTGTTTCAGTGTTACAGCCTGTTTGGGTGCAGAGTGCTGCTTTATTGTGGGGCTGAGGATCTTCAGGTGCCTTCAGAAGCAGTCTGTCTTCCACTTCACGAGGGAAATTTGGGCATGAAGAGGGGAAATTATCTCATCCAAAACCTCCCCAGTGGAGCTTGAGAAACCTGCTAGAGGTGGCTGTGGAGAAGAGATGTTTGCACACCCTTTCCATGGCAATGTTTCCTGGCCCTGTGCTGCTGCAGCGTGGGGTGTCTGTCAGTGAAATCAAATATTTTACATCTGCTGGGCTGGGCTTTTCCAAGTCCTGGTAAAAAGCAATCAGATGTGGACAAACAGTGTCGGAGGGTGTCCCTGCGTGGCCACGTGGCCGTGCCAGGCTGTCCCCAGGGAGCCCTGCAGAGCCCAGGCTGTGCCCTGTGGTTTGTGGCTCCTCCAGAATCACAGCAGGGCAGCTCCTGCACTGCCGTGACAAAGGTGACAGAGGCTGGGGAGTGCAGGGAAGGTGACAGAGGCTGGGGAGTGCAGGGAAGGTGACAGAGGCTGGGGAGTGCCCAGAAGGTGACAGAGGCTGGGGAGTGCAGAGAAGCCCTAGTTCGAGGCTGAGCCTGAAGAACCTTCTGAAACGGCTGTGAGCTCAAACCCCACCGGGGAGTGTTCCTGCACGGGCAAACAAAAGGGAGTGCAGAGGTGACAGAGTGGAAAGGTGATTCTGGGCAAATGCTAGTGAATCCTTTTGCCTGCTATTTGTCAAGCTCTAAAAATAGCAGCAGCCTGGATGGAGATCTCGGGCTGGGCTGGGCAGGCAGTGCACACAAACGCCAGGGTTTGGAGTCCCCTGCCTTGGGCACAGGGTTTAAAGCCTTTTCATGCTGAGGTTTTCAGCACCCTGTTAAATTTTATGTCAGGTCCTTGAATATAAGTCAGGAAATCCCTGCAGGTTCCTGCCTGGGGTGGCAAAGGGGAAGGGGATCCTCTCTCTGGAGGCGCAGGAATTTCAAGCTTGCAGGAATATTTGGGTGATGAGAATATGCCCCAGCTCACCTCTGCACTTTTCCTGTCTCCTTTCCTTGTTTTCACATGCTCCATTTGCAAGTTACTCAGGGTAAGATTTTCCAGCTCTGGAGTGGGATTTGGATATGCTTTAGGCTCTCCACAGCCCAGAGCAGGGAAGGAGGGGTAGCAGATGGGTGCTGGAGAAGGTCTGGTGCTCCTGCTGCGGCAGTGGGCACAGATTGCAGCTGGGAAGGAGGGGCTGGTTGCCATCCAGGAGTCTGCTGGGGGCTCACACACAATCCTGGCTGCTGCCTGTCCTCAGAAAGGATTCTCTGGTGCTCAGGTCATTGTATCACCTGGTTCTTGTCCTCAGAAGGAGGGGGGAATTGCAGCTCCAGCCGTGGCTCCTGAGGGATCAGCCCCAGGAAAGCCCTGCTGTGCCTGTGGGGGCTGAGCTGTTCCTGGGTCAGCATTCCCTCCTCGTGAGCAGCTCCTGACGTGCTCTGTGCTCTCCCCAGGTACCATGTCCACAGCAAGCTGGTGAGCTTCATGGCACCTATTGACCACTGCACGATGAATGATGATGCCAGGTGAGTTAGAGATTAATTGTGTTTCTCAAATGGCTCCACGACAGCGTGGTATTGACCTGTTCTTCAGCCTGTCACCCTCTCCATTCCTCCTTATCACTTCCCCATTTGTCACTGGCACCATAGCCTGGGTGTCTTGGTCACATCTGTCCTGGCAGCCTGGCTGAGCTTTCACTCTCTAATTACTGTGACACCAAACCTGAAGTTGTCATAAATCTAAGCATCTACATTTTGATTCCTGCTTTAGAACGCCTCTGATGTTGAAATCTTCCAGTTTTATGGAATTAGTTTGGAAATACACAACTGAGCTCCGTGGTGTCTTCAGGTAGAATCAGACCTTAAAAAGAACTAACAGAAATGGCAACTTCTAAATTCTGGTTAATATGGATTTTCTTAGCTCGGTTAATAACTGGAATAGTTCTCTCAAGATTCAGTCAGGACTTTTATGTTCCTTGTGTTTATCTCTGTTTAAAGGATTTTATTGGAAGGCTGTAATGTTTTGATGTGGTAATTAGTAAAGAAAACAAGGGTGAAGTTTTGTGCATAGTTAGCAGACAGCTCTCCCACATACCCATCCATATTTCTTCAGCACTGCTCTTTAAACCCAGATCTCCAAATGCTGAGCTGTTTGTGGGAAGGAGGTGGAATAATTTTTCCAGTGAATGGATGTAGAAAGCTTGAGAAACATCTCTCCCCTGGGTTGTGGAACATGTTTGTGCTTTGTGAGGGAGAGATGTCATTTGTCTGTTTGTGAAATGGAAACCAAATACCTGCTGCCCTTTTGCTGCTGCCTTCTGGGGCATTGCAGGACTCAGGGATGAGCAGTGAGATGTTCTGTGTCCATAGGAGCTGTGCTGTTTCATCAGTGCATCTTTCTCAGAGTTCCTTTACTCTGGGTTTTTTCTCTCTTTTTTTCCAAGTGAGTACAAAGCCCAGCTGCTCTGATTTTTCAGTATTGTTTGGATCCTCTCACCACAAAAATAAATGTGGTAGGGTCAAAGCTGTTCTCCAGCCATATAGTCCTAATATTTAGCTTAAATTTCCGTCTGCTGTAATTTAGGACCAGAATTTCTTGTCCAGTTCCAGGTGGGAACAGATTCTTGCTCCTCTTTGCAGCAGCCCTTGCACATTTGGGTGGGAATTCTTGTGAAAAGCTGAATGTTACTTTGTGCCTTCCTCCCGCACTTTCCCCCATTTGTGTTTGCATCCAGACATAAAACACACTGCAAATACTGCAGTGAGAATTAGTCCTCTGCAGCGTTTTTGGTTCAGCTCTCCCCAAATGAAGAGATCTGCTGCTATCAGTCCTTTGTTTGAAAACCAGAGCCACACAGGGGTCACCTCACATCTCTGTTTAAAATGCCCCTGCCCTTGGCATGAGCCACGAGACCTCTGCCCAGCACACAGCTGGGCCACACAAAGCAAGAAAATTCAACATCTGCAGGTGAATTAAAAAAGAAAAGGCCAGGCCTGTGTGCTTGAGGGAAGCAGCAATGATAACAGCTTCCCTTTGTGGCAGAAGCAGGTAATTTTATTGTTTGCAAGTGTGAATTACTGGATTGAAAATGCACATATACACTTCAAAGAGATGTGATTGTGCTCTGAGCCAGGCTTTTTTTTTTTTTTCTGGTCAGGCACTTAAAAGGCATGACCCGAAAATAAACACACCTCTGAACAAGAGGGCACCGTGTGCTGTGTGGGGAGAGATTTCACAGTGCCAGTGAGCTGTGGATAACATGGATGTGGAAACAGAGCTGGCAGAGCATCCCCTGCGAGTTCTCCCAGAGGCTCCAGGGGCAGGCAGACACCAGGAAAATGGCAGTAAATACATAAACACGTGTCTGCAGGTGTGGGGGGCGGTGCAGAGCCCAGGAGTGAGTGGGGCTGTGGTTGTGGTTCTTCCTTGGCTGTGCCCAGTCTGGGCAAACAGGAAAAAACCAAATCCCTGTGAGGAGAAGCAGCTGAGCAGTGCCAGGAGAAGGGGAGCACTCCAGGTTTTCCAGCCTGCATTTAGAAGGGAAGCACACAAGTCGGAGAGCTGCCTTTGTCAGCATCGCTGCCCCTTTGCGCCTCCCCCTCGCTGCTGTTGCAGGGAGAGCATTGGTGGGGACAATTCATCTTCCCCGTGCCAGGTCTGAGGCACCCTGAGATGGGCAAGGCTCCTTAACCTCGTGCTCACATCCATTCTGCTGTAATGTGTGGGGCACTGGTGGCCCCCAGCCCTCCTCCGTTTTAACCTCTCTCTGGCAGTATTTTAAACCCTACGCTGCGAAGTGATTTTTATGGTTATCTTGGGGTCTGTGTTTATAGACTTCAACACATTTATTGTCCTCTTGGGCCAAGGTTTTTCTGATCGGTCCAAGGTCGTTGCTGTGTGAATGGTCTGCCTGGAGAGCAGGACCCCAAAGGCAAAGCTGGGAGTGTGCTCTGGGGGTGGTCAGAGGAGAGGGGAGCAGGACAAGGCTGGTTGTGATTCCTCCTGGCTCTGAGGGTGGCACCATGCGATTTCCCCTTCTTGGACTTCCCTTGAGACAGCCCGGCTGTGGCAAGGTCGGGTGAAGTTTGTTCTGGGCAGAGCTGCGTGTGGATTTGGGGTTCATTTGGTGACACACAGATGCTCAGATCTGTGTGAGAGAGGAACAGACCAAATACGGGCACTGCTCTGCGACCAAATTACCGCAAAGTTTGATGAACATCTTCACTTCACCTCTGGAGGACAGCCCCTTGCAGGAAGAGGCATCCTTTAGGGACACAGATGTTTGGTCCAAACACTTTTATCTCCCAAGACAACTCAGGTTATTCTGACAGGTAAAACAAGATTGTGCAAATATGCAACAGTGATCTAATCAGCTGCAACAACAGCAATATTTTAACTGGCGCTACCTTTTAACAGCATCATTAAGGGCTCTCATTACTCTTTTATTAGAGGCTCACTCTATTTCTTATCAGATTACAGAATGAACATAACTCATGGCACTGATTTGATCTCTTGTTAAGGAGGATTACAGCTGTGCATTAGCTGGGACTGACAAGGTTTATAATTTGCTGTTGATACACAGGCTGGCGGTGTCACACGGTGACCCCTCCCCACGCCCCCCCAAGGGAAGGACACCCATACATCATCATTAAACCTGGCACCCAGTGCTCAGCAGGAGCCTAGGGGAGCCTTTTCTGCAGGAAAGTCAGGCAGGACACGAGGGACGCGCTGGAATTCCAAATGGGATTTGTGACTGGGGGAAGGTGGGGGAATAGATCCCATTCTGTGCAGGTTGGTTTATGCCTCAGCAAATGGATCCTCATCAGGGAGGAGGAATTTGCATCCTTTGTGAGGCAGATCAGAGGGAAGAAGATGGCTCTGGTGGGACTGTCAAACCGTGCAGTGTCACTGCAGCAGAGGAGAGAATCTCTTCCTTCAGTCCCACATCCACTGACCCCACAATGGCCTCAGGCCCCGTGCGGCACAGGAGCCCCAGCCCTGTGCTGCTCCTGCACGAGCAGAGTGCTGCCTGCTGGGAGGCTGAATTAACACCCAGATTATCCAGCTAGGATTCGAGGTTTGGATTAGAGCCTTTCCCTGGGATCCAGCCAGGCCTGGTGCATTTTCCCAATCAGCATTCTCACTTTAGTGCAGTTGCTTTGTCACGGTGTGTCTTGCTGCAAGCAGAGGGGGGTACGTAGCGGGAAATCCTGGTATTAAAAGATTATTTTACTTATATGACACAAGAGTTTAATATAAAAAAAATTTAAAAAAAAAAAAAAAAAGGTTGGTGAGATACCAGCCTTTAACTTGGCTCACTTTGTACTTGGGGTATTAAAACACCACGAGAGCAGATTAATGGAGGAATTTGGGCTCGGCGATTGTCAATCCTGTGTGTTCACCGCGGCAGAATTCCTAGGGGAAGCAAAGCCCTTCCTTGTGGGAGAACTGAACCAGCAGCTGCTGTGCTGCTCGGCACAGAGCCTGGGACTGTGTTGGGGTGAGGAGAATGACTCCAAGCTCCTTTAGGCACAGCCTGGAAAAGATGTCCTGCTCTGGCTTTGGGAAACAAAGGGAGGAGCAGGGATGTGGGGGGCAGTGTGGAGCCAAAGGAAAAACGTGTTTTCCTGGGGAACTAAACCTGCTTGGATTCATCCTGAGGCACCACAGCTTTGGTCTTGTAGAATCCCAGAATTTTGGGTTGGGGTTAAAGCCCATCCAGATCTACCCCATGGGCAGGGACACCTTCCACAGACCTCTTTGCTCCAAGCCCTGTCCAACCTGGCCTTGAAATCTCCACCCTTTGTGCCTGATTTTGTTGGTTTTATTTAAACCCCCCCCAGCCTTTTCCTTGCTGAGCTCCTGGAGGTGCAGTGTCCTTTTTGCAGGGCTGGTGCTGGAGCAGGGAACATGAGTGGGTTTGGAGTCTGAGGGGCTCGGTGTGCCCCAGCTGGTGGCACTGGAATCATCGTGTCCCCTCCGCTGATGTTTGACATCCCTGGCAGGCAGACAGGCGCCTCTGGTATGGAAATTTCCTTCTTAAAGGGGGAAAAAAATAACCTGTTAAGGGCAGCGAGATGATTTGTCGTTTTTCCTTTGTGAGACAATTTGTCTTCTCCTGCATCAAATCTGTTATAAAACAGGCAAGCTGTGAACGAGGAAATCGTCCTCGGAGCACGGGGGGTGAAGAGACACGAGGAATGGTTCCCTCTGCACAGGCACATCCCAGAGCCTGCTCTGCTCCGATCCCGATCCCAAACCAGCCTGGGAGGGCAGCTCTGGATGGATTTCCTGGGGAGTTGGAGCTGCTGGAGCACAAGCTGGAGGTGTCTGTGCTTTGCTGCTCCTCCACATCTCTGTGCTGGAAAAGAAAATGGGACTGGGATGGAAATTGGGGTGAGGGAGGTTCGCCTCTGCTCCGTTTCCGTGTCCCATTTCCCAGAATATTCCAGGCTGGGAGGGACCCACACAGATCATGGATCAGCTCTTCACCGAACGGTCCTACAGGGACTGAGCCCCAGCCCTGCTCTGACCTGCTGAGCATCTCTTGCACACAGAAAGTTTCCCAAAGAAACCATCATCCCACTTCGGTTTCCATCAAAAGTCATGTATTTTCCACAGGTGTTCATGTTCTATCTTTTTTCCAGTTTTTGTGAATTACAAATTCATAGTTCCCAGTGGAGGATGGCGGTGGGAATGGGGCATGTAGTCATTTCAGAACTGCTTGTGGCATCTTCTGAATTATCTTTTTTTTGGGTAGAAGAAGAGAAGAAGTAAAGGTACTTTGGAAAAGGCAGAGAAATTGGTTGGAGGGTGTTTTTACCAGAAGAGCACAGCAGTGACTGGAGCGCTACTGCTATTTTAATAAAGAAGCCACCCTCCAGAAGCTGAATTTTCCCCCGTCATAGTGTTCTTCTACTGGTTTACAGAACTTTATGTGTATATACATATATTTTCTATTTTATTATAAATATATTTTATACATTTTGCCTTTTTATATTTAAAAAAAAGGAAATAACATGAATTACAGAGAGCCGCCCAGCACTGGCTGCTCCCCCTCCCATGGTGGGCACAGGAGATTCCTGGCGAGCTGCTGAGAGTTTCTGTGATTTATATTTTGATATAAATAAATAAATATCAACAGATTTAGCTGCTTTTTAAACTATTTTATTATTTTACTGTTTTAAAATTATTATTAAGACCTGCTGCTGTTAATATTCATCACAGGCACTCCTCTCTCTGTTGAGCCTGTGGAATGTCTGTAGCAGCCACACCTGGGATTTGGAGGGGGAAAAAATCCTCTCTGAGCACCCCAGGCTCACCTCCTGGACCGGCTGTTGCCTTTATTTAATTTTTAACAATAAAAATAATTTTTAAAAATAATAATTTAAAAATTTTTTTGACCAGTATTGGGGTTTGGAGGTGCCATCCCCTACCTCTGGGAGAGATGCATAAATTATGAAGGCAAGGTGCTCACACACACGTGGTTTATGGCAAATGGCTGTGCTTCCTGATCTTTTTTCCAGAAACAGGTTTTATGATAATACAGTAAAAATATTAAATTAGAAAATGCCTCACTAAGGGTGATAAAACCTTACTACAGTGGAAATAGGTAATTATCCCCTCTGCAGCCTAAATGACAGTTTAAAAGAAATAAAAATGTTAGTGCTCATTACTTGCTTTTGTGGGTGGCAATAAAGGCTAAGTTAAATTTTAATTCGGGAAGACCCCGAGTGTGGCTGGACCTGAGCTGGGAGCTCTGTTAATTACCTGCACAGGTAATTGCTCAGCCCTGCACACCTCTCTAAAGTCACCTGTCCCCAGCTCGGGTGGCACCTCTGTCTCTGCCACTGCCTCCACCCTGAGCTTTCACATCGGGGGTGGAGGGGAGCAATTTTATATTTTTTTAACCAAAATCCAAGTTCATTATGCATAGCCTTAAGGGGGCTGCAAGTATTAAAATCGGCACTTCCCCTGGTGAATTGAAAGAGAGACAAGGTTAAACCTGGAGGATTGATGAGTTTTACTCTCTGCACGGTTAAATCCTGCTGGGGGGAGAGGCTGGGGGGAAAGGGCGATGAGGAGAGGGAAAAAGG
>VZRL01001715.1:0-49083 GCA_013397895.1 Origma solitaria | reverse complement strand
GGCACGGCTGTGAAGATTTTGAAGGCATGTGCTGTTTCAATCTCTCGGCAAAATCAGAAAGTATACATGCCTCCCTGGGCCGGATGCACCAAATGATAAAAGACATTCAATATGAGACTAAAGACTGGGTGCAAGAGACAATAAATGCTACCATCAAGCACCTTTCACACGAGATCAGCTCAGCGGTGAAAACCACTGGAGGCTGGCTCAAACGACTTTTTGCGGACATGGGACTGTCGGACTGGGCCGCTTCCTTAATCCGAGACCTGGGACTCGCTGCATTGTTCACCCTGATTTGTGTTGTTGCCTTTAAGTTGATAAAACGTTCTGTTGTCACCTTACTAAAAAAAGAAAGGGGGAGGTGTGGAGGTGCAAAACCTTGGTCCCACCCTCTCAAGGGCCAGCTCGGCCTCCCTTGGGGGAGGAGAATCTGAGACTGAGATCTGAGTACCGCCTTTGTAGGCTGGCCTTGGGAGGGGCCCCAATTGCCTCCACCCCTATTGGGTGGAGTGTGGGCGTGGTTATGGGACTGGCCCCGCCTTCCTTTCTGGAACCTTCCCGACCATTACTCCCTGGATTGGTTGGTTTGAATTATTCCCTCCCCTGGTTGTCTCCCATTGGTCCTGGGACACCAACCCCTCCCCTATGCCCTCTCCCGATTGGGTGGTCCTGCAGGGTAAAAGCGCTTGCACAGCCTGTGTCGGTCAGATCGGCTCGCCGACGTGATCCACTCTGTTCTCCCCGTTGGAGCTGTTCTAAAAAAGTGGGTCTAAAGCACCGATCTCCTCCCTTGTCCTTTGCCTCCTGGAGTCATTATTCATCGCTGTACCCTCGAAGGCTCGACGCCCCGCGGAGGTGGTGAGGTCGACCGGGCTAGGGTGGCGTGGAACTGCGACTCGCACCACCGACTGGATTACAACAGTTGTATCCCCCCACCTTATCCCCAGTGCTGTGCCCTCAGACTATTGGCCTTGTATCTCTATATCAATGGTCACTCATGGTCATTTGGCCTCTTTTGCTGTTGGACACCTTTGAGAATAAATCATCTTCAGAACACCACGTGACTGGGCACTCTGAGTTCTTTGTCTCTGGTAATGCACGAGCTATCCAAAGCTCTTGGGTGAGGGTGTGCTTGTGCTTTCCACCAGCACGAGTGAGAAAAGGGTCTGCCTGCACAGTACCAAGCTGTACTGGCCTTAATGATGTCTTTGAGCCTTAGAGACGCATTTGGTAAATGCAAGGCCTATTCCACTCCAGCACCACTCTGCATTACAATCTGTCTAAAGAACCAGATAATATATTTAAAATGTCTAGTTTTGAACAACACAAAATGCATTTATTACAGATGCAAAAAACTTCACAAAATCTGGACTAATTGCAGTCTGAGTTTCAGGAATCCATTTTTTTAGTACTGTTAATTAACCTTTCTTCAACAATGCATGAGAAGAACTTGGTGTAATAGCAGGCTACAATAAAAACTAAAATAATCACTGCTACATGGAAGGCCAGATGTAGATTCCTTGATCAAAAAAGAGAATAAGAACATTTGACTTCTGATATAATTTATTCAAATGTGTCAAACCACCAGAGCTATTCTTACCTATTGGATACAGATACTTTTCCATGTCATTCATTCACAAAAAGGCCAAACATTACTTTTGCAATATTGCCAGAGCTAAACATTTGCTCTATTAATTAGTGACCTAATGTGAAGACGTTGTGATACATTATGGTGTTTACTCCTTATTTAAGTAGAGAAGTGCAAATGAGTTTTGTCAATGAGGATGCAATTAATCTGTTAAAGAAAATGTTGCATGAACCAGCCTTTAAAATCACAAGAAGACCATCTGCTTCCTGTATTTTCGCCAAGAAATATGGCTTTGCTGTACTTCATCAACCACCAGTGATATACGTCTCACTGATTTTATCAGTAGAAGATTTAGGTCTACAAAATGGAAAAAAAAGGCCACTGAAATAAAAGGTTTCTCAGGACAAAAATAAAAGAAAATAGGAAGAACCAGAACAGCAACACAGCTTTGAAGCCAGTCAGACACATGACCACTATAAATCATGAATGTCCTAAGCAAGAATGTGTCAAAAAATAGAGATCCTAATTTTATGTCCATAAAATTAAAATGTTTAAATTCTCTGAGTCAGTTTTACAGTAATTTTGTTGTGGTCATCATGGCCTCAGTGCAAGAGACAAAGTTTACAGGAAAGTTCATATCTCTTATGAAGCTGGGATGTTAACAGATGTTCACAAACTTGGAAGTTTCCTTTCTTTTTATCCTCCCAGTTGAGTTAACAAAAGATTTTACATCTCCCATAAAGCTGTTAAGGGGTATCAGAAAAAGTTTTACTCCTAACTATCCTGTTTTTATAAAAATTGACTATTACAAAACCTGCTGATGCCCACAGGGATTGCTGGCTTCACAACGCATCCAAACCAGGCAAAATCAGACTCAGAAGTCTACTTCGAGAGTTTTGGTTTTTACTAGCATGACCTTGTAAATCATTGAGAACTACAGTTGCTGATATTAGAATAATGTCCATACTTTATCTAAGTAATGTTGCAATGTTGTATTATATTTGTGTTTGCACATACATGCCTTCAAAGTGGTGGAAAATTTGTTATGCAAAAAACTTCACTGTACTACACTGATGCTCTTTGCTGTTGATGTGCTGTCATTTAGCATTGCTTTATCTTTTCTTAATTTCCCAAGAAATATAGAACAAAGATTAATGAGAACAAATTTATCTGGGTCCAAGACCATTGCTCTCCAAGAGTTTCTTGGAGTAGAGTCACAGTGTTGCCTAAATCTTCTGCAAGCAAAGCCAGATGCACAACGCAGCTGGTGGTTCCATCTTTTTGGGACTCAGAGGGGTGTTCCTTGTAATGAAATAGATATTTTTTGCCTGTTGCCTGTTGCAGAGTGAGTTTGGGAGTGATGAAACATGAAACATCACTTTGGCAATCTATTAGTATCCTCACAGGAACATACGACTTATACCTGGACCTTTAAGGACACAGGTTGCAGTGAAACCCATGAAGTTGGAAATTACCTAGAAAACACACACCATTCAGATTAAACCCAAATATCTGGTAAGGCTGAGTTGAAGAAGTTGATTAACCCATTGTGGAATAATGAGAACTCAGTCAATGCCTAAATTCAGACATTGAGTTTCTTGCAAGCTGCAGGACACCATTGGCTTCATCTCTACACTAAAATGCCTTGTCTTAAAAAAAATTGGAAGAAGTGGAGAAAAGGTTAATTTAAACCTTTTCAGCTGCATTGGTGTAGTGCGATGCGAAGTCAAGTGCTGATGCACTTGTAAACACATGGAAACAAACTTGAGAGTCTTTGGATGCCTGATCATGATGGATTACAGTAATTCTTTCACTGCCCTTGACATACAAGGGAAAGATCACAGAAACTAAGTGGGATTAAATAACCTCAATTTTATTTATAAGCATTGCAGAGGCATCATCTACTATCAGATATTGTATCTCTAAGGAATAGCTGGTTTATCTTACAGCTGTACATTTTTTTACAAGTTAAAGCTGGATGTCTATCTGAGCCATGACATTTATATCAGTTAGGCCTTTGGTTACCACGTATGTCCTATGATGGCTGTGATGGAGACAAAAAGGCTGTCAGCTAGAGCCAGATTTTTCTGGCCACCCTGCAAATCTCTCCTGACTTCCGGCTAGGCAGTTTACTGGGTGTCTGATCTGGTAATTTTAAAACCTGCTAATTGACCCAGTGACAATGGAGAGATTGGGATAGTATTTTTGCACCGGAGATCCAGATTAAATGATTGAGACCTGGGTAAGATGGGGTTGATAAAGTGTAAGGCTGATTGGAGGTAGCTGGCACTCTCAGCAGAGAATAGATAGGTCAGTGGTGCCTCACCTGGAGACAACCATTGCCCTCCAGGGCTCCTGCACATCATCACCAGAACATTTGTCATTACCTACAATATATATGTATTTTTATGGTCTTCATATAGTGCTTCATCATTGTCAATGAGGCCTAATGCATGCTTTTATCAGGCTGGTTCAGATAGCTGACATGTAACTAAAGACTGTTGTCAGCTGTTGCCTATTCATTAGTTTCTGTCAAATTAGTTTGGAGGTCTTAGGCTGGTTCCTAATGGACAGGCATCCATATCAGAGAACGAGTGCAACAATTGACACTAATCAGTACCCATGTCAACTGCCTCAGCAGCTTGCAGCCTCTAAAGGTGGTCCTTCCACATCAGATGAGGCATGCTGGGGTTAAGTTTGCTCTACTGCAGCCTCTCCTGCAGCAGCACTGTGACAAGCAGCTCAAGCAGACAGGAGAAAAGAATGCATAAGCAAATAGGTATGGTAAACCTGGTATTTTTGTGTAGAGCATTTAGCAACCAATAGCTTTTGATATTTAGCTAATGCAATGGCAAAGCTTATTGTGGTGTTGAGATATGGCTGTACACACTTCAAGTTCTTGATCAAGCATCAAGACAAACATCAAAATAAATATATCCTGAGCAAGTTCAAGCAAAACAAACTTTCTTCTGACCTAATTGTTAAAAGGGCAGTAAAATGAGTTTTAAAGGTTCCTGTAGCACATAACACCGGAATTCAATCATTTTGTACTTTCTCTGCTGTGCACTGTTTTCCCAAAAACTGAAGTATTGAATTATAGAACTGCACTTACAGGTAAAGCATATTTTTTGAATAAGCAATCATCAGTGATCTCTGTGGGGCTAGTGTATGAAAGCACTTAATAAAGACACACATTTGCTGTTTTCTGTATAAAAACACTTTGATACCGTAACTCAGACAAGCACTACAACTTCAGCTGTCTTCCAAAGTTTGGCAGGCTTCAATAAACTCATTAGTGGGTCATTCTTTAGCACCAATGAAGTTAAAAGACATCAAAACAACTATGTTAATCACTGTGTCTTTCCCTGATTCAAGCTTATATTTTCCCCCTTTTCCACTGCAGACTCTATTTCTAAGCATTTTGAGTTCAAAACAGCTAAACATCTGTATCTTTTTCCTTTGTATATCTTTTATGTACATTTTTTTTTCTACAGATGCTTGTATTTAAACCGGCGTGGTAAATGGCAGAGTTCTTCAGGTAATCTTTCATTGGACACAAATGACCTGGCATTAAAATTTAGATAACATAACCTCAATTAAAGAATAAAAGTTTAAAAAGACAGAGTTAAGTGTGCGGATCAAACAAACAAACCTGCGTTGTTAGGAGCAGAGCTGGACAAGCCATAATCCCAGTGGCTCAGCTCATGAATAAACGTGAGATTGTATGAGCAGTCCTTAAAAAGCACCTGGGGGTGTGCAATGGTATCAGTTGACTGGGTCTTTGCAGCACCTGTAAAGTACTCTTGAATGTGTCGGGGGTGGGAGTGGGGGGGGAAAGGCATTCGGACAATGGAGCCGTGATAGCCGAATGTCAGTAGCTTAACCTCAGCCAGTCCCACCATCCCAGTGACTTCAGCTGCAGTGGGACATGCAGGGACAAATAGATGGATGGACAGACCTTCAGCACTGCCTGGGCTCCCTGCACTGAAATTATAATATCAGCATGAGGAGATACCCTGCTAATAAGTGCTATGGAATGCTTACTTACTAGTGATGCTGCTAATGATATGCTCAGCATTCTACACAGACCCTCATCGACATTTTCACAGCGGAAAATAAAGCAAAAATAAAACCAGTTGCCTCTGATAAAACTTCAGCATCTATGGATGAAGGAGGCACAAGAAGCTGTGCTGCAAAGCAAGGGTTTTTCTTCTTGATTTGAGTGTTGCATTTTGGAGACCGCTTGTTTAGCATACGATTGGTTAAAACACTGTGAGAAAGGAACAATTGGCATCTGGCATGCCATATTTTCTAATGGAAGAACAAGAGAATTTTCCCGAAGATTAGCCTTGTGGATTACATGTTAGTAGCATCCTGTTCTTAAGACATGTGCAGGACACAGTAGAAACTTGAAAATCTCTGTGAAATCAGTATAGACCAGCAACATCAACGTCAATAAGCAATAAGCAAAGAAAATAGCCTCTGTGGAGTATATTGCTTGGGCCATTCCCATCTTTCCTTCCCTTACAGAAGGGGTGTTAGAACAAAAGTCCACACTGAGGAAGGCAGAGTCCTCCCGTGGCTCCTCATTCGCATCTCATAGTTGTGCTGACAACATGACAAATTAGTATACAAACAGCAATAATTTTCTGTTTGTGCTATTAGTTTGTTGATAAACTATTATCAGGAATAACTATTCATGGTATAGAACAAAGATATTTCCGCTTTCTCAAGCATATGGCCTATCACACCAAGTCCACTGAGTACTCTCACTGCATGTTTTTAAGTTTCCCACTTAAGATGAATTGAAGACCAGGCCTGGTGTGGCTAACAATGGTGTCCCAATTTGGTCTCATCGTTTATATATGGCAGACAGCAACAGGGGATACTCTTTGGATATAAATGAACACAAGTTGAGATAAAATACATGTAATGAACAATTTCTTCCTGAGATCATATCTTCCATAAAGTAGGAAATAATACAGGAATTTTTGTTATGGGAAATAATCCAATCTCCTTTTTGGCTCCGGGCATGGAGGGGAAACAAAAAACAAAAAAGAAACTATACTACAAAAAAAATTCAGACTTGTTTGAAAAAAAGACCTGTTCAGCATTGGTACATTTTTTTCCTTAGTTTCCTTTGGATTTATTTATCTTTTCAATGAAGCATCAAGTAAAAAACAAAAACAAACAAACCCCCAAACAAACAAAAAACCCCAAACAACAACAACAACAACAACAACAAAAACCTGTATGGTTAGTTTATTGGGTTTTTTCCCCCTGGCAACAACTTTTACATTAAAAATGGAAAAAAACTGACTCAGTTGGTAAGCATTGCTGGTCTTCATTCTCAGTGATGGTAGCTGGAAAAATGGAATAACACTTATATTTTGAAAATATTTATAGTGTTTGAAAAACAGTACTTTAACATTACAGTAAATCATAAAGAGAGTCTGCCTACAAGAAATTTGGAGAGGAACAGTTTATGAGAGCATGTAGTTGTAGGACAAGAGGCAATGCCGTCAAAAAGCAAAAATAGGTTTAGATTGGATACTAGGATATTGTTTCTCCTGTGAGAGTGGTGAGGCACTGTAACAGGTTGTTGAAAGTTGTGGATGCCCCATCCCTGAATGGGGTTTAGAGCAACTTAGTCTACTTGAAGGTATCCTTGAGCAGGGAAGAGGGATTGCAACCAACTCAAACCGTTCTATGCTTCTATGGACATGCAATATTTGTGATTTGACAGAAATGTTTTCTTTATGGAGAGATAAATACATTAAAATCTGATCTTTCTTTCCTGATCATAAGCAACACAACTAAGTCTACGATAGTAGTGTTGTTATGAAAAAGAGAATTTATTAAACAAGGGTGTTGTGAACACATCAGTTGAAGTCTATACTTCAAGGAGAAAAATTCACAGATATTTCAGAATAAGCTAATTGTGGAAAAATGTCAAGCTGTGATCAGGACAAACACTTAGTCATAATGAAATCAAAGTATAATCAGCCATTGCATTTCTAAGAACGTGAAGTAACTGATCAGCCTGGTGCTTTTCCCCCTTATATAAACACCAAAAAAGTATAATGGCAGTGAACATGATTATAATTCTCCCTACCAGGAATACAAACAGCCCCCATAACAAGAAAACAAGGAAGGTTTGAACTGGGAAATGACACAAGCCTTCACAGTGCACTTTCCATGCAGTTATCCACTGAATTCTGCTTGGAATTGCCAGTTTATCTGTGTTAGCTTCCACCCTCAGCTTATTTTGTGCTGCTTTCTAAAGAGGCCTGTGCGCTTATCACACCATCAGAGGCTTTGCCAGTATGACTTTTAAGTTGTTTGTGCAGCTGTTCATGCAGAAGGCTCTGGAGCCACAGCACTTTTTTAACTGTCACTGGTTTGAAACACCTGCTGGATCCATCATCCTGATCCCATTCCCTCTGTATGTACCGGTTTGCTCGCTTACAGAGGAAAACGGAGAACCTTATGGCATTCTCAAAGCTTTTCTCCCTTTCATGTAAATTTCTTTATGAACACAATACCATAGCTTTATACTTCTACCCAGTAATTGCAGGTGCAGTTTTGGCACAAAAGTACAACCTGCAAAGTGTTGTATAATCTAGTGAGAAATGAATTTTTCACTTGGCCTTATCTATTAACAGAAAATCTGGGAAAAAAAATAAAATTTGTTATGCCTCATTGCATATGGGCAAAAGCTGTTCTCAAATCCCATGCGCAATCATTTTGCACCTCTTTAACAGGTACAGTCTGAGCCAACCACAGGGATGAACAACATCTCCAGCATATCCAGCTGGCACAGGGATGCAGGGATTGAGGGGTAATTTACTACTGCAAGAAGTCACCTACAGATTATTAGTATTCTGAGGAATAAGAGGTGGGCAAAAAAAAAAATCATGAAAAGACATGAGATTACAAGAGCACAATAATGAGAACACTTAGGAATACAGATAACTTTCATCATATAAATAGTCCCACAGAAGTCAACAAAGCTTTGTGTGCTTTGCTGTTAGAAATTCTGGACACTTGGTGCTATCTCTATTTATTTTGGATCATTGAGGCTTATGTGAAATGTGTTCACTCTAGAAATATATTACCTAAAGAATAATTTTGTATTTATATTGACACAATATACAGTTATAATATGAATTTTATGAATGCCAAAGACTAAAACACTTTTTACAAATATACTGACATTCATCATAAACTAGTACCTCTGCAAACTACTTGTGTTTCTCTCATATTCACATTAATTGTGTCTGGGCTTAGCCCTGCAAACAATTATTTACTTCACTAACTTTTTCCACATAAGGCTTGTATGTTTGACTACTTCCCTGAGCTTCCTAAGTAATAATTTCCACTTGAAGGACTTCCACATGATACTTAAAACTAAGAATAAACTTCTTCATTAAAATGCACAGACTGCCAAAAGGAATGGTGGCCTAATGCCTCCCAATAAAGAGATTTCTTTTGATCTCTTGTACCCAAAAGAACAGCCACATACACTTATGACACTTCTCTGGACAGAAAAGTGCCTCCCAATTAGGCTTCAAAATCCTGGAGATTTGCACCCCCCAATCAAGTGCCTTATTGTGTCCAGCTGAAGTAAAGACTGGCTGTGAACAAGTGAGTAAGGGGCTATTGCAAAGTGAATTCCAGGGACCCAATGAGAGCACTAGTGTCTGTGGAGGCAGGTCAACCAAGCACAGCTGCATGAATAGGGAAAACCAGAAGGTGACCACAAAAAACGAGACTCAGATTGCTGGATGGTGGTTGAAAAGTAAGAATGTGGGAGAAAATGTGATGGGCAGAAAAAGAAAGGGAACAGGAAAATTACCAAAGAAACAGAAGGCAAAGAATGAGGGTAACATTTTTGAAGGTAAAGACTGACAAACCCCTCCCCCTCCCCCCAGTAATGGTAAGCTAAGAGTGAAAAACAAACTCATAGAAAATCGTAAATTACATCTGGAAAACTAATAGAAACTTGAAAGAACTTAACAAAAAGCTGAATGATTCACGTAAAGCTGTGGGGATGGACATGCCTGTGGCATGGCTCAGTATTTAGCACTAATAATTTTGTAAGAAAATTGAACAAGATAATTGAAGTCTCTGCTGGAAAACAGAAAGTCTAGAGGCAGACCACACAGTTACTTAGATTTCTATACTGGTGCCAGATTTGAAGCGGGATAGGAAGTTACTGTGGCCTCCAGTATTTTATGTCCCCCTCTGAAAATTTCCAAACCAACCCTGACAGGACTGACTTTTATTCTTAGCTCTTAAAGAGTAGCTGTTTTGCCTGAGGAATGCCCTAAAAAGCAGGTATTTCCAAAATATCTCTCACATGCAGAAACACTGAATTCTTTAAGGAACTGCAAAATGTCTCTACTTTGGACAGAAATTATTACAGTCCTTCCTCTGTCAGACACATAGCTGATGCTTTTTGAATTTGTCACTTCATCCGGCTTTATATTGCTTGAGCAGAGCTTATTGGATGTGGAGAGATACAACTGAGAGTAGTTTTAGATTGTATATTAAAAAGGAATTCTTCTCTAGGAGGATGGTGAGGCACTAGAAGAGGTTGCCAAGAGAAATTGTAGATATCCCTGGGAGGGTTAACAGTCTGGCGGACAGGGCTTGAAGCAACTTGGTCTTGTAGAAAGTGTCCCTACCTATGGCAGAGGAGTTGGAACACGATGATTTTTAAGGTGCCTTCCAACCCAAACCATTCTGTGATCCTGTGATCAACCTGCCCAGTGCCTGTTTCCCGTCCTTTGTCTAGTGCTTCACTTACTCAGTGCAATCAGTTGGACTGGTGAACTACCCTGGATAATATCAGTATTGTTCTGCTCAGGGTTGTGAGAGACTGGAATGTTAATGGTTAATGACCCAAAATATTCTGCCATTTGTGAAGGCAAGAGGCTGCTTTGTTGAGGCCAGGTTTGCACCCACCACTCAGCTTAGGGGAAGGCAGAGAGTGTTTTGTGTGCTGGGTTTTGAGCCAGATAAGGGAAAAGGCTGGTAAGAAGCAGACCATGCAGAGAAAGTACAGCGCTTTTTATCATGCTGATGTTGTCCCTTACACAACTGGCTCACTTGTAAAAACCCTTCCCTCCCCCCGCCCCTTAGGCCTGAGGGTAATTCGTCCCTTCTGATGGGGCCTAACTGGCTCAGTCAACTATGCTGATGAGAGAAGCAGCCCTCATGTCTAGAAAGGGTCATGAACCATCAAAGACCCCCAAAGTGCCCCCAGACTTCAATCCTGAGCCTTCCACCAGGGGACTGCACAAGATTCACAGTGTTACAACAGAAACACACTGTTGAAATAGACAGCGTATAACTCCTTCTCCAGCCCAGGGAAGGTACCTGGGCATTCCACCTAAACCAATTGTATACAAAACAATTGAACTTTGTGTTTCAGGGGCTTTCCCCAAGCCCCAACTGATCAAGCCTGTGACCATCACCTCTATAAACAGACATTGAAATTCCAACAATCAAGGCTGGATCCATGGGTGGTGATACCTTTCAACTCTTACCCCTTCTTTTGATGCCTTAAAAATTTCTAGTTTTTGTTCTTCATGTATCTGTAACTTGGTGTAGTTCTGTGCTTCTTATAAAATGCTAAAAACCTGTGCTCCCAGCACCGTTAGCCAAAACAATTGCCTCTGAATAGAAATCCAAGGACACATTCGCTGCCCTAGAGCCCAAAAATATGTAAACAACAGTGAGTTGGGGGGGAGCAGGTGTGGGGTGGTTAACATCATTGCCTAAGGGTGTGATTGGAGAATTAAAGGCCAATATGCTAATACGACAGAATTTATGAAAGGTGAAGAGCTCATGACCTGCTGTCCATTTTTGGGTGTAGACTCACAAGGGGGTTTTGCTTGCCTGAATGTACCTTGAAGACCTTGAATAAATTTGTCCACTTTTTATTCTCCTAACTTTGTCTTAGCCTCCGTTTCAGGTAGCATGTTTTAGACATCAGTTTTTCTGGTGACCCAGATGAGATGGGAAGGACTCCACAAACCCTTCTGGGCCCAGTGCAACACCTAGCCATCACCCCCTATGCCAGCACCTTTGGGGGCGGCAGCCACTGCCTGGACGGCATCAGAGTCCACAGGCCCAACACAGAGGTACATGAGTAGGCGAATAAAAATGGTGTTTTCTGGTAAGGAAATCTCTTATAATTTGCTTTGTGTAGAAGGATACATGGGTCATGAGCACTTCACCTTTTATAAGTTCTGTCGTATTAGCATATTGGCCCTTAATTCTCCAATCACACCCTTAGGCAATGATGTTAACCACCCCACACCTGCTCCCCCCCAGCTCACTGTTGTTTACATATTTTTGGGCTTTAGGGCAATGGATGTGTTCTTGGATTTCTATTCAGAGAAATTTTTTAGCTAACAGTGCTGGGAGCACAGGTTTTTAGCATTTTATAAGAAGCACAGAACTACACCAAGTTACAGATACATGAAAAATAAAAGCTAGAAATTAAGGCATCACATTCACTTTCTTTCCCTTACAAATTTTCTTAAGTGTTATTTTTATGCTTTTATATTGTAATATTACTATAGATAATGATAACAAAAATGGCTATACACCTGTTTCCATTGCAACCAATTTATTCTAAAATAAACCCATACATATATGTATACATACTTTATTATAAACAGTGATCATTCAGTGTCATTTCCCTTATTCTACCCCAAGGGATGTTTCAACAAGAACCTGGGTTACCCTCACCTTCTGGGCCGGGTCATAACAGTAGTCCACCCAGGACATCCTCCCAGGCATCCTCTGGTCTCACCAGCTCTATGCTGTTACTTACATGAGGGCCTTTAACACAGTGCCCAAAGGTTAACAAATTGAATACTTCTACAGTTTTACAAAACTATAAATAAGTTTTACTGTTTATTTCAGCGGCCATGAATCAAATCGGAATGAATTAGGCCTCACAAGGCAGACCTTCCTCACAAAAAAGTCTCTAGCAGAGCTGAGAACAAAACATAAGTCCTATATATTTGCTGAAAGATTTTTCTTATTCTAAGAAACCATTCTCAACACAGAAAAGTATTGCTCAAAAAGCTACCAAAAACCAGGACAACAAAGTTCTATTCTTTTTGTCTCCCACTTCAGCAAAGCAGTTATACCTGTGCATACTTTTAACTTTGAGAACACAGTTTAAGTTTTTCCTGACATGAGTTCACATCAGATTAGCTTCAAGGTACTCAGTACCTGGCAGAGTTGCTGTGGTGATTTTGTTAGGATTTTTAATATTCATTTCAAAGTCTAACCGTGCAATTTTCATTCACGTTATGTGTCATTGACTGAGTAGTGCTGGTGAAAACTATTCACAAGAATACTACAGAATTAAGTAAAAAATTACATATTCAAAACCTTATTAAATGATTCATTGTAAACAGCGCAACAATATTTCATGTTAGCATTTTGTTCTGCTTTATTCATTAAATTTCCTCGTAAAGGTGAGATGAAAAAACAAACTTTACAAATTGTTGCTGGGTGTGTTTTTCCTTAAGCTTTATAAGAAGTCTGTTATTTCAGTTATACTTGGTATCTTTACATTATACTTGATAAATTCATTTTTATAGTAATAGTGTAGTAATACATGGAAAGCATGAATATTTACTTACAGAAATGAAAAATTTGATAAATACTGCATGTATTAATATGCAGATTTATACTTAAGTGTATATATTGAAATAGACATGTATATATTTTTGTATATATGTTGTCTTGGTTTGAAAAGACAGGCGTCTTGCTAAGGAAGGTGAGAGCCTCCCTTAGAATGGATAACGTGACCCCCTTCCCCTCTGAATTATTATAACTTTGGAATCAAGGGCTTGCAGACAAAAATATGGGAGAAGGAGTAACAGTTTTTACACTATAATTTAGAGCAAGGCAATAATACAGAAACAACAGTTCAGATAAATAAAGTTAGAATACAACCTGTCACCCTGTTAAGGTGGTGCTGGCAGTCCAGTTAAAGATGGTAGCTGCAGTCCTGTTGGAGTGATGGATGTAGTCTTGTTAAAGTGGTGATCCTGTAGAAAAATCTCGTCGGTCTCTAGAGGTCCAGCGGTGGCTCTTGAGCTCTTCCTCTCTGGAAATCCAGTGGAAAAGGTAGCCCAGTGTTCCAGAGTCTCTCTCTTATATGCAGGTGGGAATGTTCAGTTCCTCCCCTTTGGGTGGGGCATCTCACAATGGGCTGATGAGTCACTCCTGGAGACCTTGATGGCCCATTAGGAGAGATAGCCCTGATGGTGTTATCAGGGCTGGGTCATTTCCGCAGACCTTGATAGCCCATTAGCAGACCTACCCCCCCCACCATGGTGTTATCAGGGCTGGGTCATGCTGAACACAAAGAACACTGCCCTACCTGTTTTAACAACTTATGGAGATGGTAATAGAATACATACTTTTGGTTACACCTTCCATGTAACCTAGGACATATGTACACATGTGTTTTATATATTTATATTTAAATGTAGTATGATCACAGTATATAATATAAATAGTATACAATATACAATATATGTATATACATTCTACATGTTCTACATGTATGTATACACATGCTTGCAATATCTATATATTGGATACTGCAAACATATGTATACAGAGTTATGTATATGTATATATATGTTTATATATAAATATTCACTTTCTTTAAAACAAAAACCAACAAAACCTTTCTGATTTTTAAACACTTCATAACATATCTTTTTGCCCTCAAATAAAGGAGAGCTAGAAGGAAGGCATCATCAAAATACTTGTTTTAAAAAAATTTCAGTAATCTCCCCAAAGGACTATGCATATGCAGTCTAATCTTTCTCAAAATGTATGTAAAGTATAAAATATAAAGAAATTTGGGCTAATTCTCCCTGGAATTTGAAAGCTGCACTACTGTTGACTGGCCAGCAAGAGATTTTTCAAAAAAGTGGTCATCTTAATATTCTCTCTACAGATCTGGCACCAACAATCACATATTTAAATGAAAGAGATAAAGACAGCCCTGTATACAGGAACCACAGAGGTTATTTAATTTCTATATGATACAGATTTATGTTGGGACCTTACGACATACCTGTAGTAGTTAGCATAAGCTAAACAGTGCTTTCATGTGCAGTTTTAATTTATATTACAATTGTATATTTAACCAGAAATTCTTAAAAGGACATATAATCACCCATGTGTCAGTGCAGGTGTACTTTGCATAATTCTCACATATACTCGATTGCACTAGTTGCACTTCTAAGAATATATTTAATTGTTATGTAATGGATAACAAACTTAGATTTTGTTACTACAAATTTCACTTATTTGTGTAAAGAAAAATATGTTCTTGTAGTTGGAAACTGCATTATTACTTCCCTTATGTTATTGTACTTCTAGAGCCATCACTTAACTCTTTTGCCCTACTGTTTAAAGTCAGGTAATTTCCCTCATTCTGTTGCTAGGAAACTAAAGAGCAGGTACTTAAGAGACTAAAGATGTGACTGGGCTGTGGTGAGAGGAGCATCTGGCCAACGCTAACTTTCCACTTGCTTGCTGGACATTGGAGAGGGAACAGTGAGGCTGCTGTCTCCCTTTCACTGCGGCCGCAGAAAAGAATGGCTCTCCACTGCCTTCTCTTCCTTGCTGGGTGACCTTTCGTTTGGGAAAAAGCACGGGATTCCGACCCTCTCTTCCCCTCTTGGAGTGCACGTCTTCCCGGCTGTGCTCGCAGCTGCTGCGAGGGGGTCCAGCTGTTGCTGCCCTGCACCTCGCCTGCCGGAGCGCACTATGGTTCCTGCCACAACTGTGGAGTTTCTGACACCTTTTGCTGGCTAGCCTGGGGGAGCCAGTCCTGCCGCTCCAGCTCGCTGCTCTGAGCTCCCTGCTGNCATCGCCCCTGCCCTGCCGCGCCAGTAGCCAACAGTGCCCCTGCTGGTTGTGACCGTAACTGCACCAAAGGGGAAAGTGCCTGGCAGCCCAGAGAAAGCTGCCACCGGGTTTTCAGTTTTGTTTGTTTTTTCTACTGCTGTTGCTGATTGTTTGCTCCGTTATAGATACTAGTAAAGAACTCTTATTCCTTTTCTCATATCTTTGCCTGAAAGCCCTCAATTTTGAAGTTATAATAATTCAGAGGGAAGAGGGTGGGTCATACTCTCTATTTTAAGGGAGGTTCCCACTTTCCTTAGCAGATACCTGTCTTTCAAACCAAGACACCTGCCTTGACAATGCTGCTGCTCAGTTTAGCAACAGCCATCACAACAAAAAAAAAAATATGCTTATGGTACTCAATGAACAGCCTAACAAAAAATAGGGCAAAATCTCAAGAGCAGGCTTCTCATTAGCAAACAGAGTACCAAATAATATATGAGGATTATTACTAAAAGTAGGATTTCTTTTTTGCCTGTGTTCTCTCTGAATCTGCAGAAGCATTTCCCAAAGACATTTTATTTCAGTAAGTCTTAAATAATAAAAAAACCTGACAAAACACCAGACAATTGTGTGTTGAAAAGGCAACATTAAGCCTCATAACAGAAAAGTATTTCTTAATTTTTCTGAAATAAAATTAAATTACTGATATGTGAGAACAATACTAAACATTGCAAAAATGAAACAGAGCTTATATTAACTGACATCCCAGAGGCTGGAATCCTTGTGAAAGAGGTTTTGTTTTACAATTCAAATGCATCAGAAACACTTTTTCTTCTTGCTACCTAGTCAGGAGTGAGTCAGTATTTAGGAACATATTAAAATACATGTTTTGGTAAATGTAACATACAAACAGTATTTTAGCCTATTGGAGACCTTGTGTTACATGCCAGCATTCATATAACCATATGTTTTTATATATTTCAAGTATTTACATTGTTTGTTATTGTAGCAGAGCATACTCTGAAAGAAGCTGAATTTGGCAAAAAAATCTTAAATCATCCTTGCCCAAATTTGGCTGTACAAAGCAGAAAATGTAAATGATTTTTTGCTTTGCAAAATTCCTGTTTTAGAATTAGTTACTTCTCTATACAAAAGACTGCTTATGCCCTTCTGCATCGTTTTATAGTGACAATCTGCCTTCATTAAACATTCACCTAGGGTTTTTGGATATGGATTTATTATAGGTCTTTTTTCTACAGGCTCTGTGCACATCCTGAAGCTTGGAAAACAGATCTTCAATGAAGATTCCCTGGCCTTCTTTAGAATATTAACATTTCAAACAGACTCTGCCAACATCCTGTGGTCGACAGATAGTTAAATGCAGCATAAAAAGAAACTTCACATTGGATCTCTGAAGAGCACACCCCTTTTCAGATAGACTGAATACTTACAGCAATGACAATAATTGGAGCATCATGCCTGTCAAACTTCTTAGTCACTTTCAGGTAAATATGTACACATGTCTATGCAAGAAACACTAGAGAACTGTTTCCAGGGTTTGGCTTTCTTTCACAAATGCTCGGCTATGAAAACATGAAATCACTGGCACTGAAATAGAAATATTTGTTTGTGCACAGATATCTACCTGCATCTTTGTAACTTATGACTATAAACATTTAAATAACCTCCAGACTCCAAATATTCTAGTGATACAAATTCGACACAAGGCTGTGTGTTTTCTCCCAATTTGTTGTTCTGCTGATGTAGATTCTAGCACACAAGTTCTCCCAGGTTTAGGTGTATCTTTACATTTAAACATGCCTAATGCAGGGCCAGATCCTGAGTTCTTGCTGCGGAGGCTTCTAAAAGCCATGTTACACAGGTTTCCATGGTTTAATGCCAGCCTTTCCTGCAGACAGTGTAGTTCACACACTTGCAGACCAGGGCTTTAATTCTTCAAACTACAAACACACAAACTCCATTGGCTCCACCACAAATAACATATGCTAATAGTTTTTCTGTTGGGACCATGATTAAGGCCACCTTGTTCTGAACACAGGATGAAGTGGGGCTGGAGAATTAGAATCAATCATAAAATGTCCTGACTTGGAAGGAACCCAAAAGACTGAGTCTAACTTCTCACTACTTTCTGAGTCATGAGTGCTCACGGTGAGCAGCACTGGGCCCTACAAGAAACATTGGTAGATCAGTAGAGTGGCTCATGAAGGAGTACATCATTGAGGGAGAAGAGCTTGGAAACTGGTCAAGGAGTAACTTGGGGCCACCACATGTTGATGTTCATCCTGAAGAGTAGATTGAGTTTAGAAACACAAAAAGATGCACACAGTTGTTCATCCAAAAGCATGCAATCATATTAGTAGAGTGTGTAAGGTAACTCTGGATGGGGCCCATGCAATATTGACAATATTGGTGTTTTCAAAGCACAGGTTTGTGCACTGTGGCTGTTGACAGAACTGTTGCAAATGCAATTGTAGATAACTGCAATTGCCAGGCTACGTGGTCATGGCACAATGTCTGAAAAAAACACATAAAACACCACCTTGCTCACACTGTGTTCTCATCCATAAAAAACCAGATAAAATTCCAAGCAACAACAACCCCCAAAAATGAAGCGTCATATGCAGTGGTCCCTCTGTGGTGGGATCTCATAGCGCCAAAACCTGCACATGTTAAAGAGGCCTAATCTTTACTTTTGTGTTTGTTTACTTGTTAGGCTGTAACAGTGCTTCTGCCCCCACACTGAAGGTTTGATGAGAAGATGGTATGACAGATTTGGCTTCTCCCCATTCAGCTGGCATCGCTGATGCCAAAAGCCGGAGCCTGCTGCAGCAGGATCAGGTTTCTCACCCTCCCACCCTTTCCCAACCAGCTCCCTCTCCAAAGCCCCTCAATGAAGTGGAGAACAATGCCAATATTGTTGTTTCTATTAAGGAACTGGTGGAAAAAACAACCACTGTTTACCCAAGCATCCGTGCTGGCCAAACCTTGCCAATAATTACTTCTAGAGGCTTTGATTAAATCTGCTCTCTATTTTCAACATTAAATGCAATTGAGGCAGAGGCAGGACAGCCTTTCTGTCTCTCCTGGTCTTTTAAGAGTTTGAATATTTGCTGTGCCTCAGCTTCAGTGCAGAAGTGAGAATGTACTTGAATCTGTGATGGGCTCTTCTAGGCCAGGTGAACATTTGTTGAAAATGCAACCCTTCTGCCTCTGACAAAAAAGGCAATTTTTAAAAGGCTCTCCTCTGATTTCTCATTCCTGGATTTCTTTGCAACTGTCAGTAATAGAAAAAGGTGTTTCTAATTAGCATGGGTGTCTCTCAGAAACTCATTCAAGCTCAAGATTTCTGGCTAAGTATGGAGTACAAAACTGCCAGCAAATTGGAAGCATCATGACAGTGGTGCAAGGCAAATTGTTTTGGTCTTGTAAACAAAACAAAACTGTTGTTGAGTTTGTTTCTAGGATGCTACTAATAATTTTAGTCTTCTATACCGTTTAGTCTTATCTGCCTCCCTTCTGGGACCCCCCATGCAAACTGCTGCTAGTGCTATGCAAAATAGCATCATAAATATGCATTTTATGGAGATTCATGGTAATTTTCCAGGATTATCCCATTTGACATTTATAGGAAAGGGACATACATCAGTTTAAATGAGAGCGACAAATATCCTTTTTATTTCTGTAATATTTTTAATATTTCTTTGAACTCTCCTGAGAACAGTGTGAACTGGTAGGAATTTGAACAAAATATTTTAGAACTCAAGTACTTCACTAGCGTATTATTTTTAAAGCTTCAGATTTTTAATGCAGATCTGGTGGATATGTGTGCATGCATGTAAAACTGCATTATCATAATGTGGATTATTTATGTGAAATTAACAAAAGTCTTTCTGTATGTATTTTACATGTTATCATTCCATTCCCTACAGAGAACAACGGACAGTAAAATGTGTCATGTATTGGGCTGCTTTCTGAAAATGAGTTTGATCTGTTCTAATTACTTCAATAATCTGATTACCTACCATACAGAACAATTTAGCAAGATATTCTTCTCATTTTTGTTTTAACCACAGTGACAAGGACATTAAATTATTTGCTATTAACTATGGCAAACTGTAATTATGTTCCAGATCTATTGTACATCATAGAGGTTTGGATACATTTTTTATTAGAGAAATTAACTGAGATGTAGTCTAAAAACTTACTGCTTGTAATGATTACTAACTATGAACATTTTTGTCCTTGGTATTTTGAGTGGCTGGCACACCAGCTAGATCTTCAAATTCATGTCATGATTTCAGTTAAGATTAGTAAAATTGCTTGTAAATGAAGGTGCAATGCACTCTGAGACCTCAAAATATCAGTGGATATTTACCACGCAATAGTATGCAATGGAAAGGTTGAGAAATCTAGGCTTTAAAAAAAGGAAATTAAAATTGCCTTTTCACTGCAAACTACAGTGTTACTGGATATTATTGTAGAATGACTTAATTTGAAAAATAAAATCTTTGTTATTTACACTGCTACGTGCCTTAAAATATTCACTACTAAAATGTGCAACATCAATATTCTATGAATTCTTCAATTTTAATATAAATTATTCTATTCTTGTATGCCTAAACAAAAAAAAATTGCAGGCCACAAAGAAGAGAAAAAAATGCTCTAATTTTAATTGTTTATGTTTTTAGTAGAGTTTATAAATTTCAAGGATACATTTCATTGCGTCTCTTAAATACATAAATACACCACTGTATTTGTACTTCGAAAAATAGATGTACTTTTTGCTTTATCCATTATTTTTTTCTAAGCTATTTTATTTGGTATTTTTAACAGACACAAATATAATCCTGTCCTCCTTGTGTAACAATGTAGTGGAAAAGTACTCACTGAAACACTTGTCTTTTATTATTGTGCAAGGTCTTAGATTTAATTGTGGAAATTAGCCAGAAGGTAATAAAGCAATGTGGGAAGCTTTCACTTTGCATTACACAGGGATGCCAAATCAGGCAGTGTACATTTGTTTGTGACTGTGTATATACACAGTGTAAATCTGTCTGTGATACACTGCAAATATAACTTACAGCTGTGTTACTGCATATGAAAGGAGGGCAAAATGCTGCACTCAAGGACTCAGGCTCACACATGTGCTCACATGTCTGCATATGTGCATGAGTTCATGTGCCTCCCAGCTGCAGAAACCAGTATGGTCCCCAAACACTACATTTTCAAAATGGCCAAAATTTATAATATGTCAGAGGATCTGTGAAGATTAAATGAATGTCATAAACATGGCTTTCAGAAAATGTAGATACGCATTGATGCAAGCATAGGAATTTTCTCCACTTGAGTAGATATTGAGATTTGCCAGCCACAGAAGGTGTGACGAAGGTTTACCCCCATCTGCTCCCTGTTAACAAAGGTTCTGTGCCGAGAGACCTCCACACAGTCACCAAAAATGGTCCTCCAAAAATGCTTAATGCCTTACAGATATAGGGCCAAAATTAGTATCAGGGCATAGCTCCTAGATAATCTGTATCATCACAAATTCATTGAATGAAACATAATAGGAAAACGCTACAGCTGTGACTCTGTGTGCTCTCAGGGCATATTTTTTGTGTTAGGATACTCTAACTCTTGTAGGATTAGCCTGGAAACTGAGCTGCTGTTTGTCCTGTTCTCACTCTTCAGACCAAGCTAAATTTCAAGAGCTGTTCAGCAAAGACTAGAGATTTGGAAGCCACATTTAAGTGGGTATGCCTGCTAAGGTCCTGATCCTGAAAAGCCTCTGAACAACTCATAGGAGGTATCGGCATCCGACATCAGAGTTATTGGGAGAGCCTTTTGGAGAGTAGCACCCGGTTAAAACTGCAATTAATATGTTCCTTTAAATTAGTGACAAGTCAAAGCATTGTACTAGCTCTCAATAAAAATGAAGGTAAAAATGAAATAAAATTGTATTAGCATACTGGGTTATGGGGTTTTATCACTACCAGCTATTAAGACTGGAGTGCTAATCATCACCAAAATATTTTATGAAGATGTTAGGTGACAAAAATTAGCTAGTTCTCTCTTATAAATTCACTACATGCACACTTACATGTAAGAGTTACTTGCAGCTTTCATGCTGCTTGGAAAACACTAATTGATTCATAGAGCAGGTATGAATAAAATTGCATCTCCTTACATAAAGATAGAAAGGTGTAAAATATTTCTTACATGTCTTTCCAAGATTTTTAAAATTTGCCTCTAAAATCATGATTTATTGTTTTATTTATGGCAAGTAAGATTCTGGGATTAAACAGAGATACTTTTCAACTGAAACAGGGTAGATGTTGATAGATATTTTCATTTGAATTGCTGTGGAGCAAAATACAATAATTTGGTAGCAAACATCTGTTTGGTAATCACATAAGATAAATTTGTAAGGAATATAACAAAGATATTTATTTTAGACTGCTGCTAAGCTGGCTTTATTTATCTTAGAAGATTTTTCCATCTGTGAGGGGAAAACAAACTTTCCTTCAAGAGGTCTGTGAACCAAATAATAAATGTCAAGTCTAAATTCCATATGAAAATCAGTTGGGTTTAACCCTGGATAGTCTTCAGGATGCAAATAAGGGTGGGAGGTTTCCCTAGTCCTGCTGTCACACGGGCAGACAATTTACAGGCGTGGGTGTGCACTGTATGTCCTGCACCTCCCCCTCACCCCAGGACTTGGTCTCAGCTGCCTGCCTTTCACAGAAAACCACAAACCAAGGAAACATATCAGTAATAGCGCCCTGCAAATTAATTTGACATTTGATGCAGGAAAAAAATCAAATGCTAAAAGCTTACAAAAGACAAGGAAAACAAAAGCCACTCAGGACACACACTACATATAGTGTGGATTTAAGAGCTCTGGAAGATGGTTATTCTTTTGCAAGCCCTCCATCTCTTTGTTAGGCCAACTCAGTCACTCTTTGTTAAAGCCCCAGCATCCATCAAATAAAGAAAAAAAATACCCTATACTTTCACAAAACAGGCTTTATGGAGCCAAGTAACACCAAGGAAGTGCACTGCTAGCTCTGGGCCATCTTCATCTTATGTCCCTAAAACTAATTATTTGAAATATACTGTTCTTAAAGAATAAATTGTAATTATTAATATTAAGTTACTCCTAGCTGTGCTAAGTAGCTAAGATGTATGCTAGTACTTTGTGATTGGCAAGCAGCCTGTGAAACATGTAAGACACTGCTGTATCTTAAAAATTAGATTAATTGAAGCTACAAATATTTTTTTCTTTTGTCAAAAAGTACTTAAATCAAGAATAAACTATTGATGGACAATCACCTGCTTCTGTTACCCTGCTTGCAGTACTGACAGCAGTAGGATGCAGGGAGACAGACCAGACATAGACATTCAGGAACGTTATTATGCTTTATTGTGTCTGCACACCCTCACCTCTGTTCCTCTCCTCCACACCTCTCTCTTCTTCCTCCCTCCCTCCCATCTTACACACACACGTACACACACTCCCATCTGCATCCATCTGGCAGTATTGCATCTCACAACTGCCTATCTTATGGCTTACAAGCGAAGTAGTGTACTGGAAAAATACATGATCTTAACATCTCTGCTTCTTGTTATTCACAGATTTATTTACAAGTCCTTGGACTCTGCTGTTTGTCCTGTTAATACAGTTTATATCACTGGCCTACTTATACCCTTGTGGTAATTTAAAATAAGAATCAAAATATAACTTGCAAATACTCTGTATTTCCATAATTTAGGTGTTTGGGTTTTTTTTAAAGACACAGTTTTAAGAGGTTTATGGGCTTACAGATATATGAAGAGTATTTTTGTTGGCTTTTTTAGTGCTTCAACTACTTATGGTTCTGTAAAATAGCTTCAATAAAATTAATTTATATGCACATATCTATATTTGTCTGTATGTAAATGTATTTGAAATGAAAGTATTCATAAATCCTTGTCAATTATGCTGATTAAGCCCCACACTGATATAGGCAGTGATAAGATTTTTTTGCATGAGTTAAAATGCTAGAGAAGAGTTATTCATTTTAATTTTTCTTATGGTAGATAGTAAAGAAAGAATTTAACTAATTCAAAGGAAGCAATTCCTACTTAGCTAATTTTCACTTCTTTAAGAGAACCTTTCATTAGTACATTTTACAATTGCCAAATGAGTATTTATTTCTTGTGAAGAGAAGGGTTTCAACAACAACTTATTTTCTAAATATTTACGGACTTGGGCTTTATTGTCCAAGCCCTTGAAAGTTACCACACTTACCTGAGTAAACCTCTTCGTACCAATAGATTACTCATCTGAGTAGTTTCTTTGAAGTAAATTTGCTGTATCTGGCTCTAAAATTTAAAAATCATTGTAATATTAATTCCATGTACTATTTCTGTGTATTTTCTCCTCCCACTTTTTTTGTTTGAGATCCACTTGTGAACAAATAATTGATATTACTTTTCCAAAAGCTGGTATAAATTACTTTTAATGGACTACAACAATAAAAAATCTCACAACATGTACACATTATTCTGTCTGAGGCTTGAAGTTTGTTCAGTCTGGGGCTGGAGGTTTTGTTTTCTTCTATAAGTAACCACAGTGATTTTACAAGACATTACCTCAGCAGTAAAGCAATTTAGAGTGCAGGATATTTTTAGGCTACATTCATTTGAAGAGGGAGAAGCAGTTCAGTAAGATTTACATGTATTTGTGATTAATATTGGTACTCTGCTTCTATTGTACTCAGAGCTTCCATTGTAGCTGAAATGGGGAGGTGGCATCTAGGCAGTGCAGCAGGTCTGTAAAAATCGCCCACACCAAAACACAGAGCAGGGGTTCTTCCTCACTTCCATTATTGCTGCTAATTATTACCATGCTGATTCTATTTTAAAACATGAGAGTAAACAGCTGTAGGTCAGGAAGGCATATCTGTTAAATATCACTGTCAATCCTTCTGGTCCAAAACAGAGATCTTTTCATTCTGGTCTTTCAAGAGCCTCAGTCTATGTGTTGAAAAATACAACAGAAAAATAAACCAAAATGTGCTGGCACTAAACATTTAAATTCTCTACTCCTCATTATACTGATGGCCGTGTTTTACATTGTCACCTCCCCCACTATTTGCATGACCTTACTATGCATATAACCTTTATTCTGATATAGAGTGCAGCACGGTGACAGAGCAAAACGTATATCCAGAGAAAACATTTCCTCATTTTTTAACTTGTTCCAGATACCCAGTATTAGCATTTGATTTATCAATAAAATTCAACCTTAAATCAGATGTAAGTTCTTGCCTATAAAATACTCATAGATTTATTACTGCTTGAGAAAATAAGAAGTTAAGGTCTAAACTGCCTCCAAAAACCTTTCATTTTTATAAATATTTAATTTTTCTGCTGATAACAGTTTAGGAAAACACACTAGTGGTAGGTAACAATTAAGAAGTACCTGTTTATTTATGACAAGTGAGGTATTGCTATATATCTAACTATATATAGCTTGATAAAGTAATACTATAAACTGCTGACTTTGACCAATAAGGCTCAACATGGACATACAGGTTTCAGTTCCAAAGATTCCTGGTTGCCTTGGATCTGAAAAGAGAGAGACTGGATTCCCTAATTATGTTATTACTTTCTGGTTGTTCTTATACTGTAACAAGTGTATTTTGTGTTATGGAAATTTAAGTCTGATTCATCCATATTTATCCACCGATTTCATGGATCTGCCAATGATTTACCTGTAATCCTATAAACCACTGGTTTTACGGAGCTTTAGTGGGAGATGCCTGTGCTGGTTTTTCATGCCCTGGTTTTTGGTAGTGGGGGGGGCACTGAACTGGCTTCTGTGAGAAGCTGCTAGCAGCTTCCACCATGTCCAGCAGAACCAATCCTTTATGGCTCTGAAGATGGACGTGCCGCTGGCCAAGCGTGGGCCAATTAGAGATGGTGGCAACACCTCTGTGATAACATATTTAAGAAGAAACCAAAACAAAGGTGGTGGCACAGTTTTAATTCCAGCTAGAGAAGATGAGGAGGTGAGAACATGTGAGAGAAACAACATGGAGACACCAAGGTCAGTGGAGAAGATGGGGGAGGAGGCACTCCAGGTGCTAGAGCCCAGATTCCTCTGCAGACCATGGTGATGACCACAGTGAAGCAGCTGTGGCCCTGAAGCCTATGGGGGTTCACAGGGGATGCAGACATCAATTTGCAGCATGAGGGGGAGGTGCCCACATCAGAGCAGGTGGATGCCTGGAGGAGGCTGTGATCCAGTGGGAGTCCCAGTGGAAAGAGCGGCCTCCTGCTTCCAGGCTGGAGCAGCCTGTCCTTGGAGGACTGCACCCCGTGGAAGAGTGATGCACGCTGCAGTAGTTCTGGGATGACTGTTTGCCCATGGGAAGAATTCACATTGCATCAGTTTCAGGAGGAGTGCTGCTCATAAGATTGGAGCCATGCTGGAGAAGTTCATGGAGAACTGTCTCCTGTGGGAAGGGACCCCATGGTGAAACAGGGGAATGACTTCTCTCCCTAAGCAGCAGAAGAAAACCTGGGGTGATGAACTGACCAAGACCCCCATCCTGTAGTAGTCGAAACTAAAGATGAGGCCGACGAGGTAAAGGGTGGTTGGGAGAAATGCTCCTCCCCGAGCTCTCCTTTATTGAGGTAGAGGGGCCATGGTGATCAGGAGGGAGAGCAGGGAAGGAGGGCCACCGCCAAGCAGATGGTGAGGCCGAACAGCCTGGAAGAATGGCTTGGCAAAATGGCCCCGACTGCCTAGAGGCAGCTGGTTATATTGGGAAAGGGATGACCAATGAGGGAAGGGGGAGAGGGCGGTGCAAGCATACATAAACCAATCTGAACGCAAGAGGGAGGGGTAAAATTCAAATCAACCAATGATATATGTAACGGTGAAGAAGGATCTAGGAGGATGGGAGGCGCCAGGATCCTGGGCATGCCTCTCACAATCCCAGGGCGGAGTCAATGTGGGTAGCGGCAGAGCGTCCGCCCAGGGGGCGGAGGCAGCACAGGGCTGACCCACCGCAACACCATCCAGCTGTCTTCCTGTACTCTTGGTGGGAAGGAGGGAGGGGTTGGGGGAAGAAAAGTTGTTTTCAAGGGCTTATTTTACTTCTTATTATCTTCCTCTGATTTTGTTAGTAACAAATTCACTTAGTATCTCTAAGTTGAGCCTGTTTTGCCCTTGGAGTGTTTTCTCCTGGTCCTTATTTCAACTCATCAATCCTTCATTAAATTTTCTCTCCTCTGCCCAGCTGAAGCAGGGGAGGGTGAGTGAGTGGCTTTTATGGGTGACTGGCATTTGGCCAGTATTAAACCAGGACAGATGCCTAAGAACCCCTTCCAGGTCTCACTCTAGACATTTTTCCTATGTAGGACAAATAAGATCAAACTCAAGTGTTATGGGCAGATCTTTCAGGAGTAGGTTTCACTGAGAGAGTTTCAACAGCCAACCCACACTCCATAGTGAAATATTTAACTTATGCAGTTGTTTGCAATGGTGCTCTTTCACAAATGTATACCATCTAGGAAATGCAAATTTCCCATACTTGCAAATCTGCAAGTATGGGAAAGTCCTGGGAGCAATGTCAACAGGGTGCTTTTCCTCCATTAGATACTTATGAAGCTGACAGAAATCAGTCAGCTGTGGAAGATTTCTAGAGAAAACAAGGTTGTGAGTCTTCACACTCATCCCAGGTGATAATTTTGAAATAAACTAGAGCTGAGGAAAAGAGACCTAAAGGTAACCCATTCATACCTTGCCTTTCCATACCTGCCTCCAGCACACACCCACAAGACAGACTGTGCACACACAAGACATGCCTTCACAGGCATGCAGTTCTGAAGAGTTTCCTCGAAGACTGTCCAATTCAGGAATGTATTGGGTTTCCATGGTAGCAAGAAGGGACGCTTAGAGGGAAGGTGTTTTAAGATTTGTGGGTTTCTTCTCATTATCATACTCTGATTGAATTGGTAATAGATGAAAATAATTTCCCTGAGTCAAGTCTGTTCTGCCCATGGTGGTATCTGGTGAGCGATCTCACCAAATATCTTTGCAAATTATCCTACATCATCTTTGATTTACTTACATCAAAGACATTTGATATATTTAGTTATTCAATAAATAACTAACACTTTTTATCTAAAATAATTATTTCTAAATCAATGGCCTTATTTGGCTATATAAGTAATATAAGATTTTCTCTTGCTGGACTAACAATACTTTTGGAATGAGGCTTTTAATGCACATGGCTATGAATGAAAAGTTTCCATATCATGAGTATTTAGTACTTGTTTACAATTTTCTGTCAGTGACTGTTTTCTTCAGTAAAATACTTTCTTAGAATATTCATACATAGAAGAGCAGAGATAACTACAGTGTTATCTACTACTCAAAGAGATGAACAACCATTTCTTGACATTGATGCAAGGTATTCACCAGCCTCTAATGCAGAAGCAAGGCATTAGAAGTAATCTCTGAAGCTTTCAACAGATTTCAGACAGGGAAATAAACCTATTTAGGGTTGGTTTTGGCTTATTCATCAGGTAGATGCTGTACTTGGACTAACTGACCTGCTCTGAAGATGCTGCTATTGCTGTTAATTTTGGGTGCCTCACCATTGCAGTGGCTTTCATCCTACCTTAAGTTGCTGGTGATAGTGGGTGGAAGTATTGTTTCAGTTTTAGCTGTCAAAATCTGATTTTTCTTTATAGATGTACAAACATTCATCCAGATCCACACATTTTCACATGTTGTTGTTGTAATCAAATACATACTCAAATGCTCTTATGGAAATTTGAAAGAAAAATCTACTTTAAAAAAATTATAGAAAAAAATTACATTATTTTCATAAAAGGAGATGCTAAGATTTTTCTAGAAGTCAGAGTAGATATTTTCAGTCACAAAATGCAGCTGTTTCCTTGCACTTCCGCTAGACTGATGCATAAACCGTAGCCTAATATTGGTCTGGATTGAAACTGAGCCTTTAGCACTTTTACGCTGATTTTTCAGAAGTTCAGACTGATGATGGTGGAGTTGTAAACAAATAACTGTGGTGCCATGATACTCAGGATACTTAGTGGATTTGGAATTAATTCAAATTAAACATCTATCCATTACTTTCTCACAGCTTTAGCTTTGCGCAATATTTTGAACAAAATATATAAGTAATGAAAAAATTTTAACTGTTTGTTAAAAAGACTTTACTCCAGAGAATGAGCTAAAACTGAAAAGAGCATTTCTGAAAATAAGAATCATCCTTGCAATCTTCAGACAGGCATCTCCAAGGGTATTCTTGCTGCCCTCTCCCTTTAAAATGCACCATATTCTGTCTCCTACTTTTGTTTCCATACATACATGCATATATGTGTGTGTATATATATATGCATATATATGCATGTATGTATTTATAGCACTCCCACTGTCACAAAGGGATTTACATATAGCATTTAAGGGGAAAAAACCCAAAACAACACAAGCTTTGAAAAGTTAGTTTATGAAAGGAAAATATATTACGATGTGATTTGGGGAACAGAAAGACTTGTTCTCCTTTCTTTCCCATTGTACTTAGAAGAATTCTGCTCAGTTTATAGCCTTATTTCTTCAGTATGGTTTTCCCTTCACAAGTAGCCAACAAATACCCACTTTGTAAATAAAATACGCATAAGATTACAGTTTTTCTAGAACAGCAGGGCTACCAAGCCCACACCAGCTCCAGATGCAGAGTCCAGAAGTACCCCTACTCTAAATTCCACTGATGAATGGCTTGGAGACAAAATATGTGTGATGTCTCCAAGCACTGCCCATGTACAGGAAAGTATCTGACCTTTCTTATTGGTTACTCTGTTGGCTAAAATGAAAATAACTTATGCTACAGCTTTGAAGGTCGTAGCTACCTTCAACCTCTGCTGACTGAATAACTGAGAAAAATAGTATGTGACAGTATCGTAACGGTTTCAAAGGAACTTTCAAAAGCTCAACTGAACAATTCTCTTCTAGCGCATCTTTTAGTCAGAACTCCCAAACTGAGTTTCCCAAGATTCTCATGCAAAGAGAAAGGCTTGTCTTTTTTGCTACATATGCTTCAGTGCCTGATACGTTTTTTCTGTAAAATGGTGACAAAACAACTAACATGTAGACCCTGGAAGAACTGTTTTTCATTTTTTGTACTGATCAGTTAATTAAAACTGAACAGCATTTATGACATGAAACAGTAGGTAAAGAGGTATTTGGATTTGCTGCTGATATATATTTTACCATTAGCTTTCATCCTAGTTATTAAAATCTAGCCCTTTCTGAACAGAGGCACCCATTTCATCACACAGTTTCGTAAAATAACTAAACAAAAAACCCCACCACCACCACCTCCCCAAAAACAACCCAAAAACCTCAAAGCACAAAATCATTAAGTGATAAGTCATAGTGGTGGTTGTGACAGGAGAGTGGAAGGTTTGCTCAGGACCCTTAACTTTCAGAAAAAACAAACAAACAAAAAAAGAACAAAAGGAAAAAAAGAAGTAGCCTTACTGGGGACATGTTCTATTCTCCAAATATGTCAAATTCACCACCAGACTCTGACCTATCTGGTAGAGCTAGGGGAGATGTCAGAATGAAGGAGTTACACAGATTAAGCTGGCCTGGATCCAGCCAGCCTAAGTTCTACCTAAATGCTTCTGCCTGTCCCTATTATTGGCTGCCTCTAGTTCTCATCCCTGCAGAGTAAGTCAGAACTATCCCCCTTCACCAGGGATGGGCAGTTTCTAGATGAGGGCACTCAGTCTTGATAAACTTGCCAAGAAATATTCAAGATTCATCAGGGCAGAGAAGCAAAAAAGTAGAGAAGCTAATGCTGCGCTGTACAAGTTTTATACGATTTTTAAAAAGTAAAAAGATACCTGTTGCTATTATAGCCAAAAATCTGTATTCTTCAGAATACAAAATATGGACAGACACTACATCAATTACACCCAGCTTTCTAATCCAAGTCAGCCGAGCTGAACGCAAAATTTGTCCTATCCGAGCTCTTTCGTGGGGGGAAGGCAGTCTTGATGCTATTGGCTGGCTTGTTGATTCTTACTGTATCCTCAACAGCTAGGATGAAACTACATTGGAATTTAGATGAAATCTCATCAAAGCCTTCCTGATGATCATTTGCATAGGACTGCAAAGTAATTTGCATTCCTGTGTTCACCTTAAAATAGGTTCTTAAATTACATTATTTTATTAAGAATACCTTAAATTAAGGTATTTGTTGCTTTCCAAGAGGCTTTAATTTTATGGAATATTGTTTTTCACCTTGTTCTAGATATGCTACCTTTTCCATTGTCTTTAGCTTGTACTGGGAAGAGCAGCACCCCAGTTACATATATCTAAAAAAATACCAAGGTGAGCAACGCCAGCAAAATCAGTCTGAGATTGGGTTTCATAGAGTGGAGATAGAACTAAAAATTCTGAAGAGATTAAATGTTTTGTTGAACTTCATAATATTTCTTAATTAAATGGTACTTGTATGATAGAATAATATACATTTTAACAAAGCCCTTCAACAGCATAAGCATTTCATCTACTTCTAGACTGAGATCATTAGAAAGTAGAGGGATATATGCATATATATGTCTATAAATACATACATAATTATGTGCATATTTCCTCTTGAAGAGACCTGTACATATATGTATTGTGACATATTTTAACTTGGCAACAGGAGCATAATTGAGTCAGGTATTAGGGAGTGAAGCAACATTTGTCTTTAAGATATGTTTAGATACCTATGAATCTTCCAAGTCCTAGGAAATAAGACATTTATCAACTGTGAATCAACTTCTGTAAACATGAGTTTTGATAGCTGAAAGAAATGACTGACACTAACAAACTTGTTAAAAATGATTTTGTTTGCACTTTTTCTTAAAACCTGTATATTTTTTTGTCCTTCATATTTTTGGAATGAAGATTTTCTTATTATTAAGAACCTAGATTTTCAACCCCTGTTTACAGAGTGTTGGAGGTTGGGGGGGAGGAGTGGAATTTTTGCCATTCTGTTGCCAGGTAACTAACGATTGGTACTTAGGGGCATTTACTCTCACAAAAGAGACAAAGACTTTCTGGCTGGGCGGAGACGGGAACAAGAGATTTGGGAACTGATAAACTCACTCCTCGCCGGGNTACAGAGTTCCCACTGAAATTAAGTCACACCTTTGAAGTAAATGGATTATCTGAACATGAAGTTTCTGAACATGCAATGGGTTTAATGATATTTTAATTTGCTTTCTGATAGTAATTTGAATACCCTGATGCAGGTTTTTCAGGTTGCATAAACAACAGTAATGTTGGCAAATTATTCGTCCTCCCAGAAAAGGCGGCAGGAGCACAAGGTACTTGTAAAATCATTAAAATCATAGTGATTTTATCTTGCCGAAATTATTAACAGAAGCAGTATTTTATTTTCCACAACAGCCAACTTAACAAACAGTGTTTTTCCTTTACTATTTTCAACATAACCCATTTTTTAAATACTCTCAAGGGTGAAGCAATTATTGAAAGACATTTCATAATAATTAGTATCTTTCTAAGGCCAGACTACTATCCAAAGGGAAAAGGGCATATAGAATTTATGTAACCTCGATGAAATAGAATGAGACAGATACACCTCAGACCTGGACATATTTTCTGCTGCTTTTAGCTATTACCATTTAAAGAAAATATTTTAAAAGATCATGCCATAGCAAGGAAATTAGCTTTTGTATATACCACCTGGCAAATCATACTTATCTTACTTATGCGTGTACATCTTAATGGGCCTGATTTTGCCCTCATTTTGTGTCAGGCTCACCCTGATAAAAAAGAATTGTAACCAAAACTTCTTGTGAAGAGTTAAAGGAAACCAGAATTTGTGAATTTTCTAGCAGAAGGCTTAGGCCTGAGCAGTAGTATACCACATAATATTAACTCCCTGCACTATCATTTTAAATTGTGTGATTTTCCCGTAGTGGGGTCTCTGAGGTTTTAAAGGCTCTACAAACTAACCAAAAGTGACACCGCTCCTGTATTTGCCATTATGCTGTGTATTGTTAGGTAAATAACTAGTTAGTTAATTTTCAAGAAAGTCCTTCATTATAGCAGAAGTCTGGGCTATCACTGTTAATAAAACCTGCCTATTATGTAGAAAAGATTTTGGCTCCACCAACTAAATATTTCTCAGAAGACAATTATGTCTGCAGGTTTACCCATTCTCCTGACTTTTTCCTTTGGCCCCAGGCAGGTGGAACTTTTTCCACTCTTGGCATTGTCAATGCAGAAACAGTTGGAGATACACCACTTTGTATTTGCTGCCTTTCAGCAGTATTACCTCAGTTTGGTAGAGGAGACCGCATGCTGGTCTAATTCCAGGAATAATTTCAAACAGACATCTCAGCCATCCTCCTCAGGAAGATTGGTCACTACCCAGGCACTGCTCTGAAACACAGAATTTTTAAGAACATTAGAAAAATGTTTGCTATGAAGCTTACTCATTATTTTTTAATTTAAATCAAGCTTTAAATGACAAAACCTCCCTTTTTGATTCTGTGTGCAATATACTGATGCAGATGCGTGCTCTCTACCAAGAAATGAATCACTGATTTTACAGGTAGCATGACACACAAATACTTATACAATAATGTTCCAGATATTTTGCTCTTCAAGATTGTTGTCATAATAAATTCATTTGTATTAGAGTAAAAAGGCAAATGAAACAGAAATATGAAGTACCTAAGTAAATGAAAACCTGTTTGCCAAGCTAACTGTGAGAATTTTTACTCAAAGCATGTATACTGTTTTAAGGCATTACATGTTAGGTATTGCTACTAGGGGAGTTCCATGCAATAAATCTCCTTCAGAAAAATATTTGCTAGATAAAAGTATCAGCTAAGAGTATGAGTAATTAATAAAATAATTTTGCAGGAGTAGGAAACATCTGTTTAACTTAGTGGGTTGGGGTTTTTTGTGTTTTGTTTGTTTGTTTGGGTTTTTTTTTGTCTGTTTTGTTTTTTTTCATTTGTATTTTGTTTGGTTGGTTTTTTGGTTGTTTTTTGGTCCATGGAGTTTTTTTGGGGGTGGGTTTTTGGGTTTTTTTTGTTTGTTTGTTTGGGTTTTGTTTCTTCGTTTTGTTTTTGTTTCTTGTACAAAGCTTGGTACCATATTACCAGCTGAAGTTCCAAATTATCTATATCTAAGAAAAAAGACCAGAATATACTCTTTTTCAAGTGCACAAATACAAGCAATCTGGACTGCACTGAAACTGTCTCATTTTGTCTCAAATCCAACTTGAGTTTGGCTTCCTTTTGTCATTTCTGTGGCCCAAGTGATACGTTGCAGACTGTTCCAGACCAAAATCTGTCTCATTACTTCCTCATCAAAAAGCATCACATATAGGTGACGGCTGACTCACACCTGCTGGCAACCAGGGCATGGCAGATCATTCCACTGACACAATTATTTAGATACTTATCTTAGTGAGAGTGGACCTAAAGATCTACAAGGCTTATCTGTCTTTAGCACTAGGCCAAATATATCAGCAATCTTGCAAGCTGATAAGGGATCATCCCCAAAAAGGGATGGAGGCTTTGATTCAGGCATGTAGGAGCACACCTTTGCGCAGCAAGTACATCTGATGGCATCAAAACTTCTTTCCAAATTCAGCTGTGTGCATCCCACACACATAAAGCAGAATTGCATCAAGACATACTCCAAAGCATATCAGGTAAATAAAAGAAGGAATCAGGCTACTGAAATATAGCTGCGTGCTGTGGCCCAGTGTTGAGCATTGGAAAGACATACTACAGAAATGTAAATGCACAAGGAAATTTAGGGTTAAGAAATAGGTTAATGCACACTCTAAAAATAGTAAGTAATGTGAGAGAGCACATGTTTCCCAGCATTCATTAGGTAAAATTATCAGGTTATTAATATTACATGTGAATATTGCCTTAACATAATTATGTGAGTTGTGCATATGGGTAAAAATACACTTCTGATAGAAGCAGTGCTGAATTATTTTATGCCTGCGGTTAGCACACGTTGCCATTCTGAAGCTGTAACAAAGTTCAGTGTGTCTAAAGAAAAGAGAGATGCAAAGACATTAATTTATAACTTCAATCACTTGCCATTCATAACCTCAAGATATTCAATGATGTTATGTAAAATACATTTTTTTAAAATTTCAAAGATAAGTAAATATAATACAGGCAAGGACATTCACTATATATATCCTCCAGATATTATTATTCTCTGAAGTTAATTCATTTTGCATTTTAAAAGTATGTAATGACATAAAATACAACAGCATATATTTGTAGAGAACATTTTTCAGAAGTGCTTTGCTAATCATGTTAGAAACATACTAGTTGCTAGCTTGATTTTTTTTTTTACCTTAAAAAATGAATCCCATCTGAATGCTGCATTGCACAGGAGCTGCTAATCCTTCATTTTACTGATTTGCCTTTATATTAAATTAAAGGTTCTTACCCATTAGCTGTCTTTCAGGTTGTGTCAGGCTGCAATGCAAGATGTGTTTGTTGCCTGTGTTTGCAGAACTGCCTTAAGAATAATGTAGTGTACATCCTTGATGTAGCTGTTTCATAAGGTCACCTCCCCCACTGGAATTCAATGGCATGACTAATGCATGCGGAGTTAAGCACGTGCATTCGGCCCTGAGCCAGCAAACATTAGCACAGTGGCAGGGAAGTGAATCCATGCAGAACTCCCCGGATTCAGTGTGGGAACACAAAAACCTACCACTGTAAGAAACATGGTGTTTACAGGACAAGGACCTTTGGAAGAAATTAAAACACTAAGCAGTTCAACCCTGCTTACATAGCAAACCATTAAACAAACACACAAAACCCCTGTTTACTCCATTTTACTTCATTTCCTAGTAATGTCATTGCAAATAATATCGCCATTCAACAGAATTATCTCAAACTAACTCACTCTTTGAAAAGAAGAAATACAGGTTAAAACTAATGTTGCATTCTCTTTGCTGTGTTTTGACTTAGATAATCTCTATCAGTGTATCATTCTACATAGAGCACTTTCTAACTGCAGTCCTAAAAAACATGCTCCAATCTCCCACTTCTGAAAATAAATTATTATCTCCTTGGAGTAACTGCTTCTTCAGGCTGAGCTGCAACAGCGTTACACTTGAGTAAGGGCTATCTATAGAGAAGCACATTTTCTATGTGAATAAAAGACCTTCTAAAAGGAATTCGACAAACAAGACCTCGGTGCTGCAATATCCATATTTAATATCATGCATGTGAGCCATCTAAATATCCTATAAGGGATTCTTGCATGCATAAGCATTTGCAAAATGGAAAATAACACAAGATGCACAAGAAGGAACAGTATAGAATTTTGTTTCAGTGTTATTTTTGTTCTGGGTTTCTTCTTTTTTTTTTTTTTTCCCTCATTAATTCATGTGATCCTACTCCTAGTCTTTAGTCTGGTGACTTAAGCCAAAAACAGGCAACAGGGATAGATAATTCTCTCTGCCAAAAATAAAAAGGTGGGGTAGAGGGAGGTGGAAGGGGCAGGGGGAGAAAGAGAGAGAGAGAAGAGAATTGGGTCCATTCAGTAGATTAACAGATACATATGGTAAAGAAATGTCAAATATACCCCTTTTTTATGTTTATATACATAAGTGTAATGTTTATATGTATACCTGTTCACATATATATACACATTAATTTGGTATACCTTAGGTTAAAAAACAATACAATTTCTCTTTAATGTAAAGGAGACACACAAAAAGACCTATTCTATTTACTGACAGCATCTAAGGGATTGCTAACTTTTTATAACATGCATATGTGATTGTCCTGCTATGAACTGAGCAGAAAAAATTAAGTTTTAATTAATTTTTCTATAGAGTCTGAAAATCAATTTCTTGAAAAGTTTAATTCTTGTTATAACCTCAAACTTCAGAAAACAGAGTATGATGAAAATCAGTATTCTCCCACAGATTGTCAGGCTTTTTACACTAAGTGTTTATAAAGCTCCTTGACTAAATATGAAAGCAATTTTTAGAACTTGATTAAGGCCACACAAAAAGGCTTTCCTCCATTAATAATTTTAGCTGTAAGTGCTGCATTACAGATCCTGGCAAAACAGAAATTATAAATAAGCTAGAGCTACAACAATTGGAAATGCTAGCTTGTAATTTTTAAGATGGATTAGAAAATAAACAAATGTCATATTTTCCAGTCCAAAGGAAACAACTTTCCCATTCAATGGAGACATTAAATGTGCCCTCTCCAGGCTGCTTAAGACTGGTCATTCCATTACCAGCAGGCTCAGGACAGAATTACATGACTCCTATCTCCATCCCCTGGGCAAAGGCCCCTTCAACATCCTCCTGTATGTCAGCACCCTGCTGCTGCTGCAGGCACTGAGCCTCCTCCAGAGCTTGTTCTTGTTCTGACAGCAGCCTCAGGCCCTTGCTGAGCTCTCCTTTGCCTGCTCACATCTCTACAGCCTTAAAACAGCCCAGCTCCCAGTAAGCCCTGTTACCCAGGAGACCTGGCTGTCACTCACCACACATCTATCACTGCTGCTCAAAACAGTTCCCCTTGCTCTCCATGGCTTGGTGCATCCTTGATTTGCCCTTCCTTTGTACAGAAACAGCACCTTCCCCCTTCATAAGCTTATTAATTATACCCCTGCTCCTTCTCCCTGATGTGATTCCAGGTGCTCTCCTGAGCTCACCATTTTCATGTGATGTTCACAGGTGTTACTGATGCAGCAATTATTCCACTGCCACTATCATAGTGTGCTGTGGGCAGTGTCTGTGAGAGAAAATGTCTTCCTGGACCAAAAGCACTGGACTTTTACCAGCTAAACAACCCCTTCCCAGCAATTTCATTGAGTTATCAATGCTGACTATAGTTTTAAATATTTTGGTTCTTCCTCCCAGATTCTGTGTCAAACACGTCTCTTTTTCATTCCAACTTTGCAAAATGCATTTTCAAGATGGCACTGCAAATATTTTTGCAAATAATTAAGCAACTGTGCTGTTTTCTGCAGCTTCACTTACCTGCTTACTCTGAAAACACAAGAAAAAAACCCCCTGAAAATAAAGTCTCAACTCCTAGTAAGATGACTGATCTTACTTTTTTTACTACAATCTCTACTGTAATATAAACAACAAAATAACATGAAGCATAGATAATTGCTATAAGGAAAAAACCCACACCTTAATATTTTAATACATGAAAATCTGGTTTCTACAAGCCCCATGTGTTTCCATTTATTTCAGCAGCAAGAATGAGTGCTTATCATTTCTGGAAATATGGGTGATATTTGACAAGAAATCCTGAAGTAAGATTTTCCATGCAATTTGACAGAGTGAAAAAACCCAAACCCAAACTCTGCTATCTTTGACTTCCCACATAATATCATTTAAATCACAAGCTTTTCTGTGTAGAGTCAAAGTTACCAAAATCACTCATCAATTGTGTGTTTGCTACTGCGTGACATCAGTAGCAAAATGTTGCAAAGTTGCAAATAGCAGTAAAAGACTCTATGAGAAAAGTTTATAATATACTCAGAAGATCCTGTAAAAGCACAGATTGTAGTGAAGAAACAAGAAAAAAAGTTGTAAATGCTAGGCTGGGAAAAACGCTGTTCAGTGATACAAGGATGTGTACTTATCTACAGTCAAGTGGAGTGCTTGTATTTCATACACTAGGTAAAGTTGGGCCATGTCAGTGACTAAGATAAGAGATAGGTGATAACAGTGGTAGTTTTTATGCATCCGCGGCTGGCATACTTCTGCACAAGTGGGTGTTAAATTAAGCATTCAAGTGAGCAACTTTGTCAGAAACTGTTCAGAACAAGTGTCTTTGTTCAGAATAAAATCCAGATCCTAGAACTCTGTTGGTTAAAAAATCCAAACATAATAATGAATTGCATGAAAGTCTCCATCATGTAAGAATACACATAGTACTCAGAGTTTTTTTACTCATCTAGCACTTCATGAATTCTAACCTTGAATCTCAAATTTTAATTTCAAGGGAATAAATTCCAAGTCACACAATTTTTCCCAGCACAGGGTCCATTGCAAATGTAGGCATGGCTTTTGCAATTGCTCACAGGATTCCTCAGCTGACAAATCAGCCCTTATTCTGATTTGTTCTCTGATTTCAAACAAAAAAACTATCAATATTTAATCAGATAAAATGAAAGACTGGCTCTTTCTGAGGTGCAATACATCAATGTTGAACAATGAAACCCCGTGTGAAGGGTCTCAATTCTGGATAGACCCATTCCCACAAGAAAGCAGTGATTGGATGTAGCTGAGTAGTAGGATCAGTAGGTGAAGAATCACAACAAGAATGCATATGAATAAAATAAGAATATACAGGTTTTATTTGGCAACACAATTGGTAGATGTGTGAGAGCAAGTGTGCACACAGGATTTTCTCAATGGCTATGATTCTCACTTTTCAAATAAATAATGTTAATAAATGAAGGAATACAATTTCACCTTCTCAGTTAAGAGTTTGTAGAAAGACACTAAGGTAGCTAAGAATGACAGCAAGAGAGTTTCTCTATTCCATACAAAAGGATATCATTGCACCTGAAACTAAGTTCATGGAGTAAAGATTTGATATAAATATTCGTAGCTCAAAGAAAAGAGAAAACTAAGTAATAAAGGCATTAAGTTACACGATTTTACTAAGCTCACTTTCAAGTAATCATGATTTTGTTGAAGATTGATTTCTGAGTGGGCAGATTTGACAAAAATGTCAAATCACAATATTTAAAAAATAATTAAATATTTAAATAATTGTAGTTGCACTGTTTTAGAAATCCTTCTGTTCTTTCTCATGGAGAATAGAAATAAACTGCACTTTCTCTACTTTCTTAATCTCTGTGTTTGTGTTAAGTGCTCTGTAGCTATGACCAATGATATTGGGAGGTAGATTTTTTACTGACCAATGGTTGCTAGATTATTAATGGATATATAAAGAAGTTTCTGTAAATAAAACTCTCTCTTTTGCCATCTTGGGGGTTTCTGCCTGCTTCCTTGCCAGCTTTCTCTGCCCGCAGCCGTGAATATTACGAGATTCATCGTGATAAATAATACTTTGGTTTCATTAACCAAATAAATTACAGAAATGTATATTTTTTCACATTTATTTAATAGTCTACACAGGAAAATTCTGGTGTACAAATAATAACTGTAGCTAAAATAAGAAGAGGACTCTTCTAGGAACAGAGGACTCCTGTGACAAACTCTGAAGTGATGGCAATTCAAAGATGTTGCTCATGTTGGGGGAGCCTCTGTCCATAGATAATACAAAACAGGCCTGAGGCAAATAGCAGAAGACAATTTAGATATCAGCAAAAAAAATAAACAGCTTTTTGTAAAAGTAACTGATATTTATGTCAGGTCAAATGAAAAGTAAAACCAAGACAGTTCCCAAAGGAGCTGCAGAAGATAATAAACGATAGGAACAAAACTAGGCTAAGACTAGGAGAAAATGCTCTTCCCAGATTTGTTTCCATGCCAGATCAGAAAGAACATGGGAAAAAGTTGGTGGCTTTGGGGTTTTTTGGGGGGGTTTTTTTGGGTTTTTTGGGGGTTTTTTGTTGGTTTTTGGTTTGTTTTTTTTTTTTTTGGGGGGGGTTGGGGGGGGTTTGTGTGTGTGTGTGTGGTAAATCAAATTAAAATGGCACTTGACTGAACTTTCACTGTCATTCATTCAACCTGGGATTAACTGCATCTACCACTGATGCTTTTTCTGCCTTACCTCCTACAAATAATCCATATGTAAATACATTCAGATTCGATATGCACATCAGCCTGGGAACTCTGAGGATACTTTCAACAGAGAGCTATAGATATACACTTATCCGGTGAACAGTTTGACATAGCTTAAACAAGGCACTCATAATACTTGAGCAAATGACTGTTTCTTTGAGAATACAGTTCAAATCCTCGCCCACACTGATTGAAAATACTTGTCATTCACATCAAGCAGGTAAGTCATCGCTAGGCTTCAGCATCCTAAATCACTTTTTGCACTTATTTTTACAACTGAGAAGGATTTGCACATACAGAGAAATTCCTGCTGCTTCCTCCACTCAAAAAAAAGTTTGGATTTTGCCCAAAAATTAAGTCTTCCTCTAATTCATTTCTACTTCTTAATTTACTCAAAGCCCAAGCTACATTTTTTGTTGAAGTATGAAGTCCATTGAAAACTGCAGATTTTTTATCTCTATTGAAAATTCAGAATCAAACTACTACTACTCTTTTACTACTAAGAATGCATAATTTCTCTTTGATTTTTAAAATTTTTTAAGCATTAACATTTCTTCAAGAATTTAGTTTCTGAAGCATTAAATTTTTTACCCTAAAAATTTTAACCTTTTAAAACATTTTTAACCTTCTTAAACTTTTTTAAACTCTTTTTTAAGCTTTCTTAGGCATTGTACTTCCAAAGCAAACATCTTTTTTCCAAGAGAGGTTTGCTTTTACTACAATCTTGTCATAAGTTGGATAACAGAATCAAACGAGGGCAGTGATGCAAACCTCATGGCAAAAATTAAATAACCTCAGTTATTTAGCAAAAGCAATTTTACCTTCTGGTTGATTATTTAAATAATTATAACTTGCAAAAGAAATATACAAACAAACATTCAAAAATATCACACACACATTGCTTTAATTTTGATGCCAAATCTTGGAGTTCAGCTGGGGGTCCTGCTAAGAAAAAGGCGGATGTTTCCTAATTCAGTTTGCTGAGGATGTGAATGGAGAGGACGAGACAAAACAACACGGAAGAGGAGGGGAGAAGGCGACCAGGGTACCACGGATAGCATCATTAGTAGAAAAGAGAGGGTAGAAACAGGTCAAATGTCTAGGTCAAATAAGGGAGGACAATGTTATCAAGAAGTCTTAATACAAAGGCAAAAGCCTCGAATTTAATCACAAGGTGATGATTTGAGACCCATGTGAAACTTTGCAGGGTGTGCCCAGCATATTGCAGAATTGTATTTAGAGAATAAATTTTCATTATTGTACATTAGTAATGGCTGCAGAACTCCCAAGCATTTGAGAATGTCTCTGGAAAAATGATACATTTTGTTTGTCAGATTATTTTCATTAAATGGAAGTATCTGAGTGAAATTAAGAAGAAGTAAATGTAAGATGAACAAAGTGAAAATTGAAATTCTAATAGTGAATTCTATCATATTCTTGAAAAGTTTCCTGGAGGAAGTAGTGGACTCCTGTTCTCTGCAAGACAAAACACTTTAAGAAACAATCATTCAGTGGCATAGAAAAGCACTAGGTAACCTATTAGGTCTTCACCATGCTTTATTTCTGTGGAACTGGGTAGAGCCAGAGCAATAGAGCAGCATTAAGAAATCACAAACACTATTTAGGAAAAAACATCAATGTTTGTGTGATCTGTGAAAATGCAGGTAGGTAAGTCTTTGCTACTTTGACAGAAGTGAAAGCACAAAAAATGCTAATCTTGGTATTTTTGCAAATACGTGTTGATGCATATGTCTTAGTCCAGAACAAACTATACATCTGTTTTGAAAACTCCCAGTTTCATGAAATAAGAAGCGGTAGGTTATAGTATAGGTAACAGGAAAGCAAGATAATACCTCATACTATTCAACACAAGTATTAGAATTAGAATATAAATCATTTGCATGAAAGTACAGCCAAATGCCTGAGAATAATCCACTGCACTAACTATATTTGTGCATAGTACTGTTTTACAGAAAACTACTGTAAAGAAGAAGCCCTAATAAAATCTTATCTATTCATTATTAACTTTTTTTGTCTTGAGTGCTTTCTGTGTGAGCTTAACAATTAGTTTCTCACAGAATACTATGAAAGAATATTTTTAAAATATTATGCTATTAAACCCAACTAAAATAGTCGGTCTTGTGATATAACATGAAGCAACAGAGAAGTCTTGGCGTGGAGTCCAGTAACTAAATTAATGTCATCCCTGGATCTGCAAGTTTGCAACTAGAATCCTCAAACAGAAAAGAAAAAAGTGCAAAAAGCAACATTGCTATGCTACATTTCGTCCTTGTCACTGTTCTGATCTATGAAAAGAAGGTTGCACTCTTTCTTCAATCTTCCAAAAGTAAAGCCCTACAGTGTAGTAGGAGCAAAGGAGTGGTCACAGAACTATTATGTTGAAGGTTGAGGGGGGGAAGTGGAATTTTTACCATTCTATTGCTAGGCAGCTAACAACTGTACTTAATGGCCATCTAAGCTCACAAAGGAGACAAAGACTTTTGGTTGGGCAGGCTCGGGAGCAAGAGATTGGAGGATTTGATAACGGGACACTCGCTGGCAAGTCTTGGAGGAGAGAGCAGTGGGAAGGGGTGGCTCTCTGCTCTGTGACTGCGGGAAAAAAAACTCCGGCTTTGCACTGGTTTTATCTCTACCTGGTGGGTGAGTTCTCGCTTTCGGAAAAAAGGCACGGGACTCCAATCCTCTCTTCCTCTCCGGGAGGGTGCATCTTCCCAGCTGTGCTACAGCAGAACGGGACCCCTGCCTGCTGCCGCCCCACGCCCTGCCTNGCTGGCTCGGGTGAGCCCACCTTGCCATTCCATCTCCCTGCTCTGACCTCCCTGACCAACGTGTGCAGCTGCACTCCATCTCTGCCCAGCCGCCTGCCATTCTCCCCCCGAGACCGGCCTGACCTTGTGGCACAGCGCCATCTGCAGCTCCCCGGGAGTCATCGCACCTGCCCTGCTGGTCTAGGAGCCCAACAGCGCCCCTGCTGGCCGTGACCGTGACTGCACCAAACAGGAAAGCGCCTGGCAGCCCAGGGACATCTGCCACCAAGTTTTTGGTTTCGTTTACTGCTTTTTACCTTGTTTACTGTTTTTGTTACTGATTGTTTACCTCATTATAGATAACTAGTAAAGAACTCTTATTCCTTTTCCCGTATCTTTGCCTGAGAGCCCTTGATTCCAAAGTTATAATAATTCGGAGAGAAGGGGGTTCACATTCTCTGTTCTAAGAAAGGTTCCCACCTTCCTTAGCAGACACCTGTCTATCAAACCAAGACATATTATCATCCTGTTCTTCAGTTTGATAACCCTGTACCTGAGTATATTGGAAGAAAAGTCAAGTACAACTCATTTGGTCCCATGCCTGCTCTTGAAGTGACAAGGGTATGAGCAGAGAAGGGTTATGATCAATACTGAGGGCTAAAAATTGCCAACAGTGCAAGAGCCTTATTGCTGTTACAGCCAGAAACTTTCACAATGGCACACCATATGTGCTATTCATTCTGCTCTGCCCTTCTGTAATGTTGTTTGCACATGTATTTTGAAAAATACCATGAGGAAATTTTCAGGGATCTTCCCTGAACAGTGGGTGCAGTTGCCTTCCCAGTGTGACACTGCTCTTTATATGCATCTGAAAACTATATCTGAAAATCTGTGTTTAGTTGGACAAGTTTAAGTCTTTTCCATAGTTATTACATTCCATTTTCAACATCTTCTCTTAATTGGAGGTTTGCAGATAACATTTCAGCACCCTCCTGATTTGCTGTATTTGATTTTGCATGCATTATTTTTTCCCCTCATTAATGATATGTTTATATTCTACATAGTGCCATAGGAGCTGGAGATACAATCACTTAAAACAGAGGCTAAGACTAAATGTTAGCTTCTAACATAGTGATTTTCTTATTGTGCTTATCTTCATTGAAGGTATTATTCATTATCCCAATACAGTCTTATAATAATAGCCTCTGTAGAGTAAAATTATTACAAAAACATGTTGTCAGACTGTTTCTGCATTCATTTATTGTTGGAATTTAATGTTTTTATTTCAAAATACGTAACTAAGTATATAAAATATATATATTTTTAAGAAGAGATGCCTAATCCCTATGCATATAGCAAAACTAAAGGCCAAAAACTGAGCCAGAGCAGTTGAAAGATGGTAAATTTTAAATTCTAGTGCAACATTTGTTGTCTCTCTCCATCACTCACCATGTGAGTAATAATCCTTCAGAGGAGCACCTTGCCTTTGAGAAAAATTTCATAGCAACCTAAAATGTTTTTGGCTGATATTGAGTCTGACCTGGCCTTTGTGGATAAACATACTTCAGAAACTCTTCTTGAGCCTTTTGACACTGACCAAACACTGCTTCTCAGCATACTAAACAAAATGGAAGTATTTTGGTCGAGTATGAGGGTGAGTAACACAAGGCTAACAGATTTAATTTTTATTTTTCTTTTAAATCTTGAGGACTTTTTAACCTTACTTTTTTTCCCCCTGTTCTGTGAAATGGGAGAAACAAACAAACAAACAAAAAAACCCAAAACAAAAGAAACAAAAAAGACCCAAAAAAACCCCTCAAAAACAACAACAACAACAACAAAATTTAGCATCTCATCAAACCACTGGTGTGACACCAAGCTTGAGCAGGACCTTGGGTCTACTAGAAAAGGGCTTAGTTCATCTAATGACTGTGATTTCTTGTTATGGACATTTTGTATTTGTGCGTTGGGTCAGAGGTCTGAGATCCTCAGCAGACACTTTCATTCACTTTTACTTTATTTTTATTGAACATATAATGCAGATAACCCTTATTTAAAAAAAAATACTTCTTAATGAATGGGCAACTTATATTAACAAGAATAACACTTCTTGGGTCTTAAAATGAGAACAGTTTATTCTGACTCATGAGTTTAGAATTTAAATCTAATTAATTAAGAGCAAAAATTACATTCTAAAACCAGTGCTGAGGTGGCAATAACATCCTATTAAAGTGCATATAGGCAGACTTGATTAATAAATCTTAAGTATACGTATCTTTTTATTGAAACTGGACTGAATAGATCTGAAATGAGTTAGTCAGTCTTTAAGATCTCCCTTTCTGCAGTTTCAGTATGCATATTCACACATCGAGGTGGTCTTGAGATGTTTTATACTATGCAGGCTTGTAAATTTCCCTTGCCTTTTACTGCTTCTGTGATTGTTAAGCATACATAAAATGTGCTCTAATTTTGGTCCTGTGATCCATGTCTCAATGGGTAAAAGTATTTAAATAGTGATTCCAGCAATATACAGGTTTTCCCACTCACATGAAAAAAGAGCAGGATTTTCTCTTATTTATGCCAGTTTGTTTATTAAGGTACTAAATCTAGAATACTACCAATCTAGAATATTTAGCTGGTATGACAGATAACCTTATAACCACATAGCACAAGCAATCTGGACACACAGATACTTCACTGGCGTAAGAGAAAGATCACCCACCATACTTGAATGGTAAGGGTAGGAAAGTCAAAGGGCGTGTGGAGGAAAGATTCAGAAGAGCTTCACTGAGACTTGGGATGAGAAAAAAAAATATTGGAAGACATAAATAAAAAAGCTATATGAAAATCAGACAGAAAAGAAACCAGAACAGTAACAGAAAATACACACAGAAGACTTGCAGGAGTCTTCCTCTGTCTCAAAAGGGAGTTGATTAAATTTTGCAGAAAAGGACTACAAATGCAGAGTTTACATCAGATTTTATTGTAGAGGGGGCTTTGTGCAGAAAAAATATGCTTCATTTTTAAATTCCAGTGGAGTATTGGATCTATTAAGTAGCCATACTAAAAAAACGATACCTCGAAAATATCTTCAGGAAACCTTGTTTCAATCATATTTGCTGAGTCTAAAACACTGTAGCCCCAATATTACAAAATTATTGATGTCCTATAAAATTCTCAGATTTAAGATATCTTCATTTCTGGAACTGAAGGACCATCTTGGTTTTATGTCCTATATAATAATACAATTTCTCTAAGGATTTCTTTGGATTTTTTTCCATACAAAACCTTTAATCACAATATTAATGAATTTTTAATCACTGTTGTCCCATATACCATTTCCATTAATTCTCTGGGAATTAGGTATCCAATGGAAAAAATAATTGGAATTGATATCCTGGGTGAGATCAACCTGATTCTCTGGTTGGCCAGCATTATCTAGACTGAAGAAAGATCACTTACAAATAGAAATGGCCCATGGTGAATGGCCCATGGTACTAGTCCAGAGGAAATGTTTTGTTATTTGATTTGTTAATTGTTCATCTGTACACAGTTGACTTCTTATATAATGTAACTGGCTGCTTGAGTCCTTATAGAATACCTAATACTTTGCTGGAGTGTCATCCTGGTTATTGCTTTTGGAAGTGACTTCTACAAATCAATTATGTAGCTTAACTTAAGAAACTCCACTTCCTCTCATCTGGTTTAAAAAGCTCCTTTCAGGTTTTGATAATGATTTCATTCGTTAAACGCCATCTGCCTTGCTTTCCATGGCAGGAGTTATTGCATGATGCCTATGACTATTTCACTTTTACAACCATACACAGGTATTTGAACAAGGTTACTTAAAGGAGCAGCCAAAACTCCAATACCGGAGAGATGAATATAGCACTGTTTTGGAATTTGTGTGCTAGCAGGTTATTTTAAGACATTAATGGGTAGGCAGAATTGACAGGTTATACATGTAAGGGAATATAATCATGAAACCAGAAATGCCATGTTGAAATACTGAATTATAAGGACTATGAGTTACAGTTCGTTCCAAAAAAATCTATAGGCAAAATTTTAGGATTAGGAAAAATACAAAAGCATCTCAAACCATAACTGAGAATGATTATATGAAAGATTAGGCTCTACATTTTAAATGTAAATAGTAAAAAATCAGTGCAAAGTATATTTTCACAGCTGACAATACTTAAAAATAGCTTAGTTCTCATTTAAGAAACTTGTTAAGGTGGCCATATGTGTTTCAGCAAACACGACTCATTTTAGACCCTAGTGTATTAATATTCAATTAATATACGGTGTTTTCCTCAATTTCTTTGTTCAAGATTATTCATTCCAAAATCTGGAATCCTAATAACACTACGTGAAAAACACCTCTAAATCTCAGCTACATTTACATTGTCATTCTGTAACCCTGGTTCATTGCCAATTGGGTTAGTTTCTACTTTTATCTACCAGAACATTTTCTGGGTGCTTCCCTTATGTTTGCAATGCAAACCCACTGTAAGCCTTATGCCCATGCCAGTGACACTTTCCCTGATGGGAGATTTTTGGCTACCTCAAAATTTTAAATACAGTTATATTTGGGGATTTTAAATCTCTCTTCTTATTTTTCTCTGTATTTCTATATCTATCAAAATATTTTGCTTCCTGCTTTCCAAGTGGTCACTGAGATACTTTCCAGGAGTATTGGTGGGCTTTTTGGTTTGGTCCTTCTTTTTCTGTAAAACATTATGTTCAGTTTAAAAATTTGTCTCCTTTTAGCACAGCACCAAAAATACTCCCAGTCAACCTAACTGAAACAAGTTAGGCCTGGGAGGGAATAGAATAGTCCTAAGCTGCTGTGTTCTTACCTTGCCTTGCATATCACACTCTGTATATTTTTGTCATGGAAACACTCAAGGCTGTGTTTTGTTCTCTGACACAATTTTGTTCAGCAGCATATACTGCATATATACTTTTTTTTTTAACCCAAAGACCTATCTATATTAAGCAGGCAAACATCATGTCAAATCACCTATCTTATTGATGAATTAGTTAAGTCTATTAAGTTTTGTTCAATACTGTGATCATGCAGTAAGTGTGCCAAGTATATTTTGCCATTATTATAACTCTTAAAAAAAACATTTTGGTTTCTTCTGGAGGCTGCTTATACCCTTACAAAATCAGAGTGATTCCCTCACTTTATTTTAAGGGAATCAGAAAGATGGATCCTCCTTTCACATATTATGCCCATGAATATCACAACCTCTGCATGCTGAAGGCCACATCTGTCAAAGGTAGAACCATTTTTAGCAAAGGATGCTAGCAAATGTACTACAGGAATGAGCATATATAAGATCTCCATGAGAAGAAATGGGCTGCCATTCCTGACCTGGAAAAAAAAGTTAGTATTTTTGTTTCATTCCACACAATATCTCCTCAGATTTGAAGACAAGTTATTTCAAAGTGTTCGCATTTACATATGAATTATAAACCACTAACTTCTAGGAATATGGAAATTGGATAGACATATAATACATGACATAAAAGTCAAAATTTTTATCTTTAAGAGAAAACCTAGGTGCCCAAGAATGCAACCTTTGCAAGCATAAATAACTCTCATGTGAATATACCCTATAAGCTTTTTCCTACACTGTTGTAAATCTAAAGTAACTTCTCTGACCTTAATAGCTTTACTCAAGATGTACCCCTTGTACAGATGAGATTAGAATTTGGCCCTTTAATCTCAATTAAACTCTATGCACAAGTAATATCCTACCATGAAAGTCAGGATGACTGAAACAGGTTCTCTTCATGAAATACTATCACTAGGGAAATGGTTAGACAGCATTTTTTAGAGGAATGTTTAGATCTATATTTGGGCTTAAGTCAGTAGCAGTCTTAATTATTCACCAGCAGTGTCCCTGGGCAGAATACTGAACTTCAAGGAACTCTTGGTGTATGTAGTTGCACTGTTTTA
>VZRL01001714.1:0-33571 GCA_013397895.1 Origma solitaria | reverse complement strand
GAGTTTTGATGATTAATGAAAGAAAAAACTGCTGAGATTTACTAAAATAGACAGAAATCTCCTGGACCTAAAGTTTGTTGGCTACAAATTGCTAGAGACTGAAAGAAGGTTTGAGGAAGTGTCATGTTTAATTTGCCTTGTTGACCTTACATAGGCTATCCTATTTTTTTCTTCTCTAGGAAGAACACGTCCCCCAACCACAGTGAGCCCCACGACTTGTAAGTAGAATTTATCAGATTATTACTTTTTATGACAGTGATAGCTTTATATTTTTGTCATTGTATTTATTCTTGGGAAAAAATTAGTATGATGAAAAAGCTCATGTTTTCTTTCGGGTGGGGCTGGGGATGTACATGAGAAGTGAATAATTCGGGAGGCAGGAATTTGGGGATGGCTCTGCCCTCCAGCACCAGCCTCCTCGCTAGAAAAAAAAGATCTTCTGTCACTTGTGCCCCTCACTGGGAGCTTGGCTCACTGGGGGAAGGGTAGAGAGCACTGACAGCTCCCCAAGAATTTGTCCTAATTCTCTTGTTCTCTGTGGTTTTTTTTTCCCTGTCTGTTCTCCTCCACAGATCCAATCATAGCTGATGGTGAGTCTGTCTCTCAAGGGTTCTTGTCATGGCCTGGGTGTGGGGATGGGACTTGCCTGCCCCTGCTGCCCCAACCCCTCCATCCCATGGTGTGGGAGCCTGAGAAGGGGCAGCCAGCCCTGGGCTGTGCTGCAGGTGGAGGCAGCCATGCCCAGAGAGGGTGTGGGATGTCACTGCCCAGACCCAGAGCACCGCTGGCCTGACCAAGGGATTTGTGTCTCTCAGAGTTGCTGCTGAGGCTGAGCGACGGGCCCAACTCGTGTGCCGGCAACGTGGAGGTCTACTACTTTGGAATCTGGGGGGACGTGTGTGGGGACCAGTGGGACATGAAGGACGCCGCGGTGGTGTGCAGGCAGCTGGGCTGCGGCTCAGCTGTCTCGGCCACGCGCTACTTTCCCTCGAGCGGCTGGACCGACTACGTGATGACCAACGTGAACTGTGAGGGCCACGAGAGCTACTTGTGGCACTGTTCCTATAGCTCCCAGAACACCTGCCACCGTGGAGAAGCTTCTGTCGTATGCTCAGGTGGGTGTCTGTGGTGTTTTCCTGAAGAAAACACATCTGGAGGCGGTGTGAGGTGGGATGAAGGCTGTCCAGTCCGTGCTCCAGGCTCGGCAGGGCAACAGCCGGTCATGGGTCCGTGTCCATGATGCAGGGGGCTGCGTTTCGGAGGGAGCATCAATCTCATGTTTGCAGACTGTGCCTGGGAAACCTGGGGTTTGGGCAACACTCCTGCACAGAGCAGGGTGTGAGGAGAGGGATGGTTTGTAGTCAGGCCATCCACCCTGTGGGTTCCTACATAATTTTCCATGAAATTAGAGTATGTGTTCCAAGGGGACAGCCAAGCAGTCTGAGTGCCTCACACCTTCTGATTTTCTCCTTCCAGACTCGGGATTGTCAGGAACAACAGGTAACCAGAGATTTCTGTGTCTATATGACTTTTCCATGGGGAGTTCTGCCTCTGGGATGCTCTGTGTAGGGATGCACTTGCAGATCCTGGCTAATGTCCCTGACACTCAGGGAGATGTGGGATTGCTTGGGATCCTTTGGGACTGAGCAGCCACTTCACGTGTGGGAGAGGTTTGGCACTGCTCTTTGTGGTGGATGCCCTGGAGCAAGTGCTGGGGCAGTTGTCACCGCAGCCATCTCAGTCCTGCCACATTGCAGCGCTGACTGTGGGCTTTGGCCTTCACTGGGGGTCAACGGGGTTCCCGTTGGAGAGGGGGGACTCCAGATGGATGATCCTCTTAGGCACAACACTGGTTGCTCACCTGCTGCTGCTCTCTCCCTGCAGTGCCGCCTGGTTTCAGAACAACGTCCACCCCACCATGGACTACAACAGGTATGCCCAGAGGGCCTACGAGGCTGGAATAGCTTCTGCCCTCAGTCATCCATCACAGAATCACAGCAGGGATGAGGTTGGAAGGGATCTCTGGAGTACATCTGGTCCTACCCTCTGGCTAAATCAGGATCAGCTAGAGCTAGCTTCCCACGACCATATCCAGAGGGCTCTTGGCTATTTCCCGCCTCCATGGGCAACCTGTGTCTGTGCTCAGTCACTCTCACAGTGAAAAAGTGTCTCCTGATGTTCAGAGGGAACCTCTTGTGTTTCTGTTTGTGCCCATGGTGTCTTGTCCCCTCGCTGGGCACCACTGGAAAGAGCCTGGCTTTTGGACAGGGCTGACTCTCAGCAGGTTGTTTCTCTCAGGAAAAATGCTGGGAGTCAGCCCTGCTGATTTCTCCCTGCAGCAGCAGGCACTTCCAGCTCAACTTCCCCTCTGTCACTGAGCACACTGAGCTCCAGAGGAGTTAAGGGGTCTGGTTTCCTCCCGCCCCAGGTGTCCCACTGGATGGCCATCCCCATGGATTGGGGTCACTGTTGAGCTGAGCACAACCCGTGCCCTGGGCTGGGGGGATGCAGGGATGATGTTTTGGGGTGCCTGTGAGGGAGGGTCTCTGTGGGACTGTGGTAGGTTCTGGCAATGGGATAAGAGCTCTCTGCTCACGCCCAGGCTCTGCTCTTTTCCTCAGTACCCCCTCCCTGTGGTGGCTTACTTCTGGCATTGTCCGGCTCCTTCCAGAGCCCGGGATACCCCAACTCCTACCCCAACAATGCCTACTGCATCTGGCTCATCCAGCCGTGGGAACGGGACCGCAGAATCCAGCTCCAGTTCACAGACGTGGCGTGAGTCTGGCTGTGGGCTCGGGGGCAGCTCCGTCCCCATTGCGGGGCCTTGGCTGCCTCTCCCCAAGCACTGAGCTGAGGTGCGAATGGGGCCAGGCTGCTGAGCTCTGCAGCTCGGGGACAGCTTTGTCTCCATTGCGGGGCCTTGGCTGCCTCTGCTGGGCTGAGGTGGGAATGGGGCAAGGCTGCTGGGCCATGTGGCTCGGGAGAAGCTCCTTCTCCTCCGTCCCCCCATTGCGGGGCCTTGGCTCTGTGTGCGCAAGCACTGGGCCAAGGCGCGAATGGGGCTAGGCTGCTGGGCCATGTGGCTCGGTGGCAGCTCCGTCCCCATTGTGGGGCCTTGGCTGCCTCTGCTGAGCCAAGGTGGGAATGGGGCTGGGCTGCTGGGCCCTGCAGATCAGGAGCAGCTCTGTCCCCATTGCGGGGCCTTGGCTCCGTCTGCCCAAGCACTGGGCCAAGGTGGGAACGGGGCCGTGCTGCTGGGCCCTGCGGCTGCTGCAGCCTGTGGCGCAGACAGATCCTCCTGTCCCTCCAGGCTTGAAGGCACCAGCTGCTCCTACGATGCCATCGAGGTGTACGACGGAGGGTCGACCCAGAGCTCGCGCCTCGGGTCTGTTTGCAGGAATGACAGTCGTGTCTTCTACTCATCTGGGGACCAGCTCACCGTCGTGTTTCGCAGTGATTACAGCGTCACCAACACAGGCTTCCGGGCCTACTACTCATCATTTCCTGCCCCTGAAAGCACCACGGGTAAGACCAGGCCTGTCCTTAACTCTTTGCTAGGGCAGAAGCTCAAACTCAGTCCCAAAGAGCTTCTGGCGGCTCCCAACACCTTATTGACAGCCAGATACTCTGGCCCCACTGAGAGGCATCCTGGCTCAAGGGTATTTTTCAGGACAGGATGGCCGTGAAGCTGCTGCTGGACACTGTTTCTTTGCCTGGTAGGCAGGAATGGGGATCTCTCCACCTCCCCCAGAGCTGCGACTGAGCTATCCTCAATTTCCCTGGCCTATGCTGTAGGCAGAGGAGTTGCTCAGCCCTGGCACATTCATTGATGCAGAGGCCGATGGCTACTTCTTGTTTAGCCAAAATAAAGAGGGCTGATGTGCTCATCCACAGTGCAGTGAACTCCTTCTGGAAGCTGAGGAACTGTGGAGGAGCAAGCCTGGCTGCTGCTCTCTCTCTGCAGTGCCAGGGTCCCTCTGGATGGCAGCAGGACCCTCTGCTCCACCGTCCCCTCCTCCCAGTTTGGTGTCAGTAGCAAATTCACTGAGGGTCCACTCTGTCCCACCCTGCTGACAATGAACACAGGTGATCAAGGCCCTGCTGATGGGCGCTGTTGCACGTGCAGAACATGAGCTGCACTGTGGGCTGGTGGGTGGAGGGGGAAGGCTCGGAGGTGCAGCCACAGAGGGACCTGCTGTGCATCCCAGCAGTGGTTGTGGGTCTTGTGTTTCAGTGTCCCGGGAGCCCTTCTGGGGAGGGGTGATTCCCCCAGGGCACTTTATCCTAGGCAAAATGCTGAATGTTCACTTGCTGCTCTGTCCCTACAGGTCCCAATATTCCCGCCTGGACGACCACCCCCTCATCAGTTTCAGGTAGGTTTGGACGACTTGGGTAAGTTCTTCACATCTGTAAGTTGGATATTTATCAGCATTCTCATTTTAAACCAAAACAATTTGATTTTTTTTCTCTTCCCTTTGGCGATTAGCAATTGTAATAGGGGGTTCCTCTTTCAAGGAACAGCTGACCTCCAGAGAATTCCAACCTCAAAAACTGTGCAGTTCTGCGGCAAATATTTGTGTCCTGCTAGTGCAGGTACTGCAGATCAGCATTATAAAACCTATTCAGTGTGGTTAGCATCTCCTAACCTGCATTCAGATGTATATGAACCTAATGGAGAGACCTCTGAAGCTGGTAGAAGTCACTGCCTCTAAATTTTAGACATAAACTTGACACAGACATAGTTCAAAAGCAACCCTAAAGATACATACATATATTTTTCTTCTTATATTTCTCTCTGTAGAAGAAAATTCTTGTGGTGGCCTGCTTTCCTCTTCCTCTGGTACCTTAGAGAGCCCATTTTACCCCAGCAATTATCCAAACAATGCCAACTGTGTGTGGGAAATACAAGTAAAGAACAACTTCCTTGTGACGCTTGTATTTGAAGATATTTAGTAAGTAAGAATTTATTACTTGGGAAAATGAATGGATGGGACTGACAACTTGGACTTACTAAGCAAAGGCCTACTTGATTTCAAGGATCTTTTTCAAAGCTTTTAGTACATTTGGAGATGAAAAATGTGTTCATTTTTGCTTATTTAGTCAAAAATGTGGCTGGCATCTACTGAGACAGAAATTGGAGGCTGTTAGGTTCTGTTCCAAAGATTTGACAGTCATATCAATCAAACTTATTCTTCTGCTATAAAGAGTTAATCTGAGTAAAAAAACAAACCAAACCAACAAGTAAAATACAAAGAACAAAAAATGAAGTATTTAAGTAAACAGTTACGTTTGTTTCCCAGCATGGAAGGTGGCAGATGCCTCTCTGACTACGTGGAAATCTATGATGGGCCCCTCCACACGTCTCCTCTCCTCGGGAAGATTTGTTCTGGTTATTACCGCACATACAAATCTTCCTCAAACCTGATGACTGTCCGCTTTCACAGTAACTCTCGATACACATATAGAGGGTTTTGGGCCCGCTATTATTCCACTCCAGCTGATGATAGCACCAGTAAGTTAATTTTTAAAGCAGAAACCTGCTTTTCATTTTCTTTCTAATTTACTGATTGTTAAACTTGTTCATGTTGTTTTAAATTAGATCTGTAGTGTTTTCATGGAGATTCAAGTCCGTGGTTTGGATTCTGAACTCCTTCTGCCATATCAGCTGCTTCTGCAAAAGATATTGTTTATTTAATTCACTACTTACAGCCTTTTTTGGTCACTCCACTGAGCTTCTAACATATTTTCTTTGCCATCCACTAGCACTGCTGTGTTTGCCAGACTACATGCATGTAGTTGTGAGCAGAAACTTCCTCCAGTCCCACGGATACCCTGCTTGGAATCTCACCCTGAACGACCACTTTTGCACACCCAACATTACATCAGAGTTTGTGACATTCGACATTCCATACATGGGCTGTGGCACTGTCAGAGAGGTAGGACTGAACGTTTCAACAAAATGGGCAAGTTCTGGGAGGATATAAAAATTCAAAAAGAAGAATTCGCTCTGAAATCCACCACAAATTGAGACCTATCTGTGGTCTGCAGGGACTGGAAGTGTCACAATGACTATGGGTTGCCTCTCCTGAAATATAAGGTTTATTAGCACTTGCACTTCCTGCTGCTGCTGCCAGAGCATTCCCTTATAGCCTGGTGTCAATCTCTTAAGGAGTAAGTTGTGGAAGGCTACAAATACTTGGCATTTCAAGATCCCAGGCTGAGCGTGATAGATAGTTAAAAAGGTCTCAAAGCTTTCACTAAATATGACTAATCATGTTTTAGCCAGATTTCAGCTTGAATACTGTGCTGGACCTGAACCTCACATACTTAATGTTGTACGGGTTCTATTCAACTCAGTTAAGCCTGCATTTAATGTGAGTAGTTTTCTAGATGTTGTAGGCACTGACTATCGCATCGAGATTACAGAGTCTCATCTTGAAAATAGAAATCACTAGATTCAGACTTTTCCATGTCAGACTTTCTGGGAAATAATGTTTTTACAGTGCACATTGCAAAGTTTAGAATGTATAATAGGGTGCCTGACTATATGAATTAATTTTGCGTTATATTTTATGTGCCAAACAGGGAAACAACAACACAATCAGCTATTCCAACGTTATTAGAGGGTCCTCTTCTGGTTCATTAACCTCAAGAAATAGAAATCTTCGCTTGCGTGTCAACTGCAAGATGCTCCAGAACACATGGGCACAAACGATGTATGTCGCGGACGACGACCTTGAAGTCAATGAAACTCAGTACGGCAGATATGATGCAAACCTCACGTTTTATGATTCTTCAGACTTCTCACGGCCAGTGTATGACTCACCCTACTATGTCAACATCAACCAGAGTTTGTTCGTGCAAGCTTACCTGCACAGCTCTGATCCAAACCTGATGTTATTTCTGCACACTTGTGTGGCTTCTCCCACCAGCCACAACACTACAGGAGGCTATGCAATAGTCAAGAATGGGTGAGTTCTTAAGCATTACAATTACAGATAGATCTGCTTTTGATCTCCTGTGTCTCTTATTTATTCTTTTTTTAATTTAACAGGGTAATATGAATATAGTACACATTAATGACAGCTTCTAACTAATTAATCGACAAGGGCATTCAGGGTTTACTGGGAAAAAGGGGATGGATTGACACAGAATATAACACACACACACACACACACACACACACACACACACACACACACACACACATAGAGCTTAAAATAACAAGTAGACTAAGTGGCTATGGCCAGTTCACCATGGATTATTATTACTATTATTATTATTATTATTATTATTATTATTATTATTACTGCTACTATTACTATTATTTTTATTATTATTGTTATTGAAGAGGTAACAATGACATACCTCAGGTAAGGTTAATTTACCTTCAGAAAATCATACAAACACCAGTTATCAGACACACACAACAGACTGAGGAAAGGTGATGCTGTTCAATTCTGCCGAAGAAGGGCATTTTGGTTTTCCTACTTGCAGCTTTTTGAACCATATACATTATGTTTAAAAATCACTTCTCACATCATGTGTTTTATTGCATGTAAATGACTGACTGCAGTGTGTATTAATGAGAGGGGTTTTTTGTTTCTTTTTAGGTGTGTTCGAGATCCCACCTATGTTGCGTATTACTCACCCCACAGTCACATCCTCCGGTTTAAATACAGTGCCTTCCGGTCCCTTTGGAGCAATCCTGTGGTTTACCTGCAGTGTGAGCTGGTGGTGTGCAGGGCCTATGACTATTCTTCCAGATGTTACCAAGGCTGTGTTAGGAGGTCCAAGAGAGAGGCAAACTCTGACCGAGAAAGTGTGATTGTTGTTGCTGGCCCGATACAGCTTTGGGAACCTAGTTCTGAGATTAGGAATGAACAGGGGTCTGAATAAAAGTGTCTCCTTCGACAGATAGCATCTTTAAATGCCAATTGAATTCTGGATGGATCTATGCTGCTAGATTGCTAGAAGCTCTAGAATAAATAGAATGTGCTTACTGACTCATGTCTGTTAATCCCACTTCACATCAGTCATCTCCATATAAAAAAAATTCCACTTCAGTTCTATGGGAAGTCAAATTCATGATCTTTAAGCATTTTGTTCATTGTTTGCTTTCTTAATGGTAAAACTGAAATGTTTAAATTGCAGTTTAAGTTCTATAAACAAGTTCTATTAATACACACTTGAGTTTGGATGTATAAGAGTGCAAGAAATCAGTTAATCTAGAATAACATTTTCTCCCATTTTTCATGTTTTGGACATAACATGATGAGGGATAAAGCATGACCGGGTCTTTTAATCTTTCCCAGAGCTGAATTCTTTTGTCATCCAGGAAAACATGAATTCCACTGCTATTCCATCTGATGTTTCTCATGCATCATTAAATTATTGCTGTCAGTCCCTGACAGTTCACAGAATCGTAGAATATCCTGAGTTGGAAGGGACCCACATGGATTGCTGAGTCCAAACCCTGTCCCTGCACAGACACCCCACCAATCCCACCCTGTGCATCCCTGGGAACGATGTCCAAACACTTCTCAAGCTCTGGCAGCCTCAGGGCCGTGCCCATTCCCTGGGGAGCCTGGGCAGTGCCAAGCACCCTCTGGGGGAAGAACCTTTTCCTAATATCCAACCTAAACTTCCCTGACACAGCTTCAGGCCATGCCCTTACGTCCTGTTGGTCACCAGTGAGAAGAGATTGGTGCTGCCCCTCACTTTCCCTCACGAGGAAGCTGCAGACTACAACAAGGTCTCCCCTCAGTCACTGTTTTCACTCTTGTTGGGTTTCTCTTGAAGCATAAAGTGGAGAAAGTAATTCCATAGCAGATTATGTAAACCTTGGTAAACACCTGGTCACATTGGCTGAGTAATTTGATGGATTGAGCAACTTCCTTGCATTAAGGAATTCCATTGATGATTCAAGATTAAAATCCAAGCCTGACAGGCTTTCTATGGTGGCAGCTCACTTCATGAAAGAGGTGGTCTTGACATAATAACTCAATATTGAAGAAAGGCAAAAGACCAGGGAAAGTTTAAATATACAGTTGAGTCTTCTCCAGCTCTATATCAAATCTTAAATTTAGGGCAAATGATGTAGTCATTGTAGTGCTCTTTTTTAACCACGCTTCCCTTAAGTGCCCCACCAAATCTTACTTGAAAAGGCTTGTGCTAGCATTTTTTTCTCTTTCAAGGCTGCTGGTCACTTCAGTAAAAGCCCATTTTATCTTTTTTCTTAGCTCAAGTTGTTGGTTCAAAACGACACCAATCTTGCTGCACAGTAGGGTGACAGCTACAAGGAGAACAATGGAATAAATCAATGGCTATTGTCTTTTTCTTTTTGAAGGGATGACTCATGTATCCTTATGACAACACAGTAGATTCACTGTGTTGTTGTATTCACGTGGACCAGGGAGCACCAAAGCCAGAGTAGCAGCACAATGAAATCCTCAAGAAAAGCATGTAGGTCAAGCAGGGGATGAGATGTATGAGATTGTTACAACAGATAGAATGCAGAATCTTTTCAGAGTGCTTTGAACATTTCTATGGATCTGATCTGTTCTTGGACCATATTTGTTGAGCTTGTAGTCAGTCTAATAAATCTGAGTATCAATGAAAGCCATAAAAATGTATTTTATATCCCCTAATTTTAAGATGTCTCCAGCACCTTTTCCCCTTTTATTCTTTCCATTATATTTAGACAAATTGACCAACACAAAATTCATCTTCTCTGACAAAGAGATGTTTGCTGAAGTGCCTGGGTTAGTCAGACAAGCCTTGCCCATGAATTATGGTACAGCCAATTTCTAGGCTCTGTTCTCCACACTAATTCTGGGTAGTTTATATAACAGCAAGCACAGTGTTGAGCCCACTGGGCAGACCTTATCCCTGCATCACTGTCATGGCCATGCCCTGGTTGTGCCAGGCTCTGCAGGAGGGTGTGGCACAGTCTGGCTTGGCCTTTGGAAGTTTTCCAGTGTGGAGGCTGAGGTGTTTACCCTCAATATGCACCGTCATTGTGAAATTTATAAACTGAGTGCTTCACTTGAGCAGTGAGTGTTTCAGCAAATATCTGTGGGATGGATTTCGAGAAGTGCGTTGGAGGCCTGATCATGCAGAGGTTAAGAAGACAAACACTTAACAGCCCCAGTAATTTACAAAGAATTTGGGACATTAGTCGTAGTAGAAAAGTTATGCACATAACTTATTTAAACATTTGCTAATTCAAATATTTAATTTTAATGGTTTCTCTTGGCTCCCACTTAAATGTCAATACTTAGTTGCCATCATGCAATATTTAATACAGCAATATATGTGTAAAACTGGTTTCATTTACTGCAGCAAAATTAATTAAGTTCTCTTCCCTGTCTACAAATTCTTATAGAATGCCTAGTAATGGGGGGACAGGTAAGGCGAGGTGTGTTTATAATTGTCATTGCCCACTCATTCAGTAAATGCTTTTGTCTCAGATGTAGGGCACCCCTCACACCATAAAAAACACACTGGATGAAATTATCTGCACGGTTAGGTGGGGAAAAAAAGCAAAATGTGAAAGGAAATGGCACATACAACACTTTGTATTCTGTCTTGCTAAATGTGTGATTCTGAGAAAGTAAAACATGCAGCTCAGAACACTAGATTACGTTGCACTGAGTACTGGACTGCAGATAGGAAGAAATTCCTTTTGTTGATCGGTAATTTTTTCTTTGGTGCAGATTTTAGCTATTAAAACTGCACATTCCTAACACAAACTGCTGGATGCTTTTAGATCTTTGATTACTGCAAGGAAGAATGCAAAAAGTAGTAAGAAGTTTAAAGATTTATGATAGATACAAACAAAAATCTAGTTCTAGCTTAAATGACAAATCAAGGCGCACATTTTTTTATACAAAAGGTATAAATTACTGGGGCCTTGATGAGAGAAAATACAAAACCAGTAATCCTGACTTTTTCATTATGGCTCTTTGGTTTTTTTTTCTGGTTTTTAAGCTTTGAAAGAAAATTCCTAGAAGAGACAAAGCATGGAGCAACACAATGTAGACTTCTGCTGTCCAGGGAATTTCTGGGAAGACTTTGTATGAACTGGGCTAAGTGGGGAAATTATCAAAACCACTCTCGGCTAGAAATGCAAACTTATGTGTTTGGGAAGCAAGACTTTTAGTTCAGTTGGCTTCTTTAGGATGAAAATCATTACGTAAATTTAATGTTGTTTTTCTCTCCCTTAGAACCTCAGGTGTTTCTCTGCACATAAATAGACTTGAAACACAAGTACTGTGAGACATGGCACCACAGTCACATCACAAAAAGGAATTCTGACTGTATTAACTTTTGAATATCCTTAAACAAAATACATATAGAGATTTAGTGACAATTCTTTTTAATCCACTAGCATTCTAAGTAAATATAGTTTATAATTTTTAAAGCTGTTTAATTCAGCATTTTGCTTGCATTTCTATGTTTAACCAGAAGAGAAATTGAAAAATTGCTTTAATTTTTTTGGGTTTTTTTGGTTTTTTTAAAATTTTCATAATTTCTGGGAGGTATATAGGATGAACAAAAATCTTTGACAAAGACGTAATATTATGGCCAAAGAATTAGTTTCAAATACATTTTCAAAGCTCATGGGGTGATTAAAAGGCTTCAAAAATATGTAATTCTTGTCAAGTTGTGAGAAGAAAAGACGAAATATGGAGACTGGCTAAAGGCAGACATAGAAACACGTTCTTGAAAAGAGCAGGAATGGGTAAAAGCATTTGGACAAAATGGTGTATAAAGGTCAGGTTTAGCTTTCTAGAGAAGGACTTTGATGTTTTTCAGTTTGTCTCAGCTTTAAACTATCGTAAAAGTTGAGCAAAACATTATAAACGGCTTGGTGTTGAGAAGTAATCACTGTGAAGCCATTAAATGGCTGATTTCTGTTTCTTGCTTTGAAATAATCTTTCAAGCAGGTAGAAATGCACATTACTTCCCGCTATACATCCCTTGGGTTTATGTGAACATCATAAAGAACCCTGCAGCAGCAGAACACCTCTGATCGACTCTCTATTTTGAGCACCAGTGACTTTTCCTGCATTTAGGTATTTTTGCACGTGAAGAGCTGACTTTCCTTGAGCAATTTCCTTTGGCAGCGCCATTTCCTTGAAATTCCCTGAAAGAAAATGATTGATCAAGGGAGATAGCAGAGCTTTAACTGCCAAGGAAGGTGGGAACCTTCCTGGAATGGAAAACATGATCCCCTTCCATCCGAACTACTACAACTTTGAAATTACAGGGCTTTCAGCAAAGATATGGGAAAAGGAATAACAATTCTTTACTAGTATTTATTATATGACAACCAAACAACAGCGGCAGCAGCAACAAACAAAACCAGAAACCCAATAACAGCCTCCTCTGGGCTGTCACATGCCCTCCCCTTGGTGCAGTCACGGTCACAGCTGGCAGGGGCACTGTTGGCTCCCGGCTGGGCAGGTGCAATGATTCCTCCACTGCTGCAGGGGCGCTGTGGTGTGAGCTCAGCTGCCTCTCCACTGGCAATGGCGGCTCGGGCAATATGGGAGAGAGAAGAAAATTCACGGAACTCACGGGGAGCAGCCGGTCTCAGTGCCACTCCAGGTGGCAAACTGGACTGTAGCAGTAGCCTCAGAGCAGTGGGTTGGAACAGCAGAGGCGAGCACACCTGGGGCGGCAAAGTGGAGCAAAAATCCCAAAGTGGTGGCAGGAGCAGCATGGGGCCAGGGGGACCTAGGAGTGTTGAGATAAATTGTAGCAAAGAACTCCTGAAGCAGAGGCAGAAAACAGCAGGGTCTGGGCCACCCCCGGAAGGAGAGGGAAGGCGGAGAGGGGTGGTGTATCTCTGAACTTCCCAAGAGAAAACCTCACAGCCAGTGAGCTCATTCCCCAGCAAAGAGACTACAGCCAACCGCACGCCTTCCCCCCTCCTGCCCATCGCAGCCACATCCTTTGTCTCTTAACTGTTCATCATCTCTTAGGCAACAAATGGGAGAAAAATTCCTTGAGAGGAAGAAAAAAAGGAAAAACCCTAACCTTCAGCAGTCTTTTTATTTCTTTCTTTCTTAACCTGAAAGAAAATGATTGATCAATGAACATAGCAGAGCTTTCTATAGCGTTTAACAGCTCCAAGTGCCACTAAAAAGTACAGCTGTGATTGAAAAATTCAATCATTTGAAACTTCTTTTTTTTTTTTAAATTGCATAGAAAACATTTGGTTTTTAGTCCAGCTGTAACAATATAATTTATTGAACACTTGTTCCAGCAATCAGCTAACCTCTGAAATAACACGTTATGAGTTAATTGATGCTGATATTCTTAGACAAACTTCTATAGGTTTCTTGTCCCTGAAGTCTTTTGATTATGGTAAGACAAATTCGATCCCCTGTATTTTATCTCACTGATAGGTGATCAAGAACCAAGGAAACAGTTTCATTTATTCCTGCTGTGAGAACAGCAGTGGATTGCTCATATGCTACCAGGAAGGCAGTCTCCTAAGTCATGTTTTTTGCAGACTTTTATGGTACTTTATTTTCCATACAACTTCCTGGTGCTCTGATCTCAGTGTGTGCAATGGATAAGAGAGATAAACTGAGGTATGTTTTGTAGAGAATGTCGGCGCATTTAAGCCTCTGCAAATCAAAGGTGCCTGTTATCAAGGCATAGGTGCTCAGATAAGTTAAAGAAAACTTACTGGAAGTGCCAGAAATGCATCAGTAAGCAGAAACTGGTGATGCCTGGAGAGAAGCCTGACAGCCAAGTTTGTGCTCATGAAACATGCTACCAGTTTTAATTATTGTGGATTAATTTAACCACTGTGCATTTTGTCCTCCTCTGTTCTTGAATCTCCATGATATCACCCATAAATTTTCTGTTCACAGTGTCTCAAACCACCTATGGCTGGATGATCTGGAGATCCTCAAGCCCATCCCCTCACTCAAAGCAGGGTCAAAGAAAACAGGTTGCTCAGGACTGTGTCCATTTGGTCTGAAATATTGAAGAATTGAGGAATCTATAAAATTGCTGGGTGACCGATTCCAATGCTTGTTCACCCTCATAGTGAAATTCCCTTTTCTTCTGTTAAGTAGAGTTTATTGTACTTCAGTCCATGACCATTGCTTCTCATCCTTCCACCAGGCACCACTGAGAGGAGTCTGGCTCATTTTTCAAGAATCTTGAGGCAGATTGACCTCGTGGCCCCCTCCCAATGACAGTGTGTGATCACTCCACTGAGCACATGGTATTGTTTTTGCTCTTGTCAGGCAGTCAGGAGCAGTAGAGCTGTGAATAGCAATGTTCAGGCTTCCATTTCTTTATTAACATCTGACTACAATCGGTTGTATTTACCATTGTCCTCCAGTTTGTTTGCTCTTCTCAGCAATGGCTTTAACAGCTTCTCATTCTCTTTCTGGACTCTGGCCTTTTGTCTTTCTTTCCTCTATTCAAGCACTGTGACCCTTTGCAGGAAGAGTACTCTTTATTCCCCTTGTCTCTAGACCCAAGCTGTGTTTTTCTACAGCAAAAACGTTGGAATACACCAGCAGGAATATTGAGTTATGTCCAACTACTGCAGTTGGGTTGTAGCTGGTGTCATAGCCAAAATGAACAGAGAGATACAGCCTGGATGCAGTGTAATGAAAAGAATGTTAGACCAACAATTGGCCTTTCTCTAGCTGAGCTCTATTTCTTCTCATCAGGTGAGCAGATGCACTAGAAATGTATGTATAATATAATGACACCAGCACTGTGGACTGTCATGCCCCCAAGAGATCTACAACTCCACTAGGACTTCACATAGACCAACCAAGGAAAGCAGGTCAACAGAACTTTTGATTTTAATTCATCCTTCTTTTCTTTTTTAGAAATGGTGCAATTCAAGGGATTGAAGGGAGTCCTGCTGGCAGATGCATGAGGACCACAGCTGTAGATTGAGAGAAGACACTGGTGAAGCAGAGCAGGCTCAAGACAGGCCTTCAGGTGAGGTCCACTTAGGGTATGTTACAAATAGTTGGCACGAATCTACTTCTGATTCCTGACATAATCCCATCTATGATGTGTTGTTTGTATACAAGCAGCTGGGAAACAAACCTTCCATTTCAAATGGAGAACTAAAATACAAACATTTACAAGACCAGGACTCTCTGCTGGAAAATTTATCAGAAAACTTCCTATGAATTTGCTGCCTCACCCTGCATTGAGTTAAGGTCTGCATAATCACACAATTACCTGTAAGCAGTAAATACATAAAATTGGGATGGTTGAGGCAAAGAAACACATATATTCACCAGTTTGGTTCCAAAGGTTACACTGGGCCTGTACATAAAGATAATTTATAATAAAGGCATATTCTGGTTTTGGCTGGCATAGTTACTTTTCTTCCCTTCTAATAGTAGCACAAATTATCTAGGGAATGGAATCTTTACCACTCCTATGTAATCCTTCTGTAAAGATCAGATAATCATAAAGAATATTGCATAATAAATCAGGCACGGCATGGGCCAGGCTGACCTTGGGAGCCTCACTTTTTTACTGGTGCAGAGTATAAATTCCAAGGCTTGGTTTTACTGGCATCACTTGACAAGATGGGTGCCACCAGGGGCTTGCTGTGGTTATTCCTCTTAAATGCAGCACTCCTGGATGCCATTTCACCTCGTCTCCACAAAAAATATTCTTCCCAAGAAGGTAGGAGAAAGGGTTTTTACTTCAGTATGGATCTATACATGGCACTCACATACCAGTTTAATCAATTTTTTGCAAAGATTAGAAGACAAATTGAAATTAGATAACATGAGGTTGTCTTGTTGAAAATATGAACCAATCGATACCACAATTAAGTATTACTTGTGTTGAAGTGAATTTAGTCTTATGAAATTATTATTGCTCTGTTTTGCAGTAGCGTCTTGTGGCATAGTTTGAACCAAACTTAAAAAAGAATTCTGACATGAAAGACTGAGAGACTTTTTTCCTATAAATCTTGGGGTGTCAGTATGGAATTATGAGGGAATATAGTTTCTTTGGCTGTAATGTATATTTGCTTTAAAATACTTCAAATTCAACCTTGCAAATGCACATGGAAACCCTAATATTATTTAGCTTTATATAATTTAATGGGAGTGCAATAGAAAGACATAGTTTGTATTCCACAGGGTGCCAGGGGCTCCCACGTGTGTGCATTTTGCTAACTTGGGACTTTCAGGCACGTGGAAAAGAATCCTGGAGACTGTAACCATCCAGCCTGTGCATTCACTTGCGAGTGCAGTGTTGGGTTTCCCCAAAACCAATATTTAGTATTTCTGGGGACTTTCTAAACACTCTCAATATTAAACAAAAAAACCCCTAAAACAACAGCAAAAACCCAACAAATGAATAAAAAAGGTATAACTCCCACTCTTCTTTCACAGAAGATATCTGAAGTCTTATGCTTCTGCTAGGAACTTCTTCTGACCCAGACACCTCTTTGTTCAGTATTTTGCAGCTATAAATAAGAAAACAACACCCATTATATCCCCAGAAATATTGGTCATAGTGTGTGTTGCTAATTTTGCCCACTACTTTCAAAAAAACAGTGCAAAATGCTTGAATTACAAAAACAGCAAACAGAGAAATGGAAACTAATCCATGGAAATCAGAATTAGAGACATTTAAAACAATCAAATAATAGAACAAAAAGCCAAAACAATCTGATATCTGTCTCACTGTATGAAGTTACTTTTTGTGGGTGCAGGAATTACAAAGTACTTTGTGTGTGCTACTCAGATTAAAAAAGGCTCGAGAAAGACACAGCACCTGTGAAATTCTGTATCAGATCATGGACAATGACTAAGCATGTCACTGATTTCTTTTTGCATGAAAATCATCAATACATCTTGCCTATTAGATATGAAAAGCAAGTTTTCTTTGTACTTGTTTTGGGGATTTTTACTACTCATTTTAGTTTACAGATAAACCTGTGTATATAAACAACTGAAAGAACTGTGGGTATTTCAAATTAGAAGCACAGATTTAAGGGAATTGTACAAATATTCTGTATTTCTCATGCCCAATCACATCTTCCTGAGAACTTGGATTATTTCTCTTTATGAGGTTAACAGTAAGACTGCAATGCTTGGTTTATTGACCTCCCAGCATTTTCTGTCCATTCCTAGCAAATACACACTAAGAATTGCCACTAAAAAATTCAAATATTTGTCAAAAATCCTAACTATTCTCTTTAAACTGTTCGAACATTCATCCAGACATGCATGTATGAAAACTGGGTTTGCTAAATGGCAGATTTGCCCTCAGTTGTCTCTGTTTACATCCTTTTCTTAACTGAAAAGTTTTTTTTGTGAGGCTACCACGCCCTTGAGGAATACGACATTACTAATTATCTCTTATTTTGCAGAGACCTTGCACCATCCCAAAAGATGCAGCTCTCTAGGGAAAATATATCTCATCTGAATGTCGATCACATGTATTGTAAATTAAGTTACTGAAAGCAGCCATGTACAAGAAGAATTCTAATATAATAAATTTATGGAATCAGAGAATCATAGAACAATTTGGATTACAAGGCAACTTTAATAATAATCTGCCTTAAACCTCCAAAAAGAATCAGAGACAGTTTAAAACAGAAGATGCTCAGAGCCACGGCTGACCTTGAAAGTTGCCAGTGAAGGGAAATCCACAACATCTCAGGGCAACCAAAAAATTCAGACCCATTTGATAGAAAAAAGAAAGTGTTTTGAAGATATGTCCAAAAATTCTTGATTTTCTTACTCCTTCCATAGAAGAACACCATTCAGATTGAGACATTGCTCTCCATCTCCCATGTGACAGGGTGACACCAACATCCCCAGCACCGGGAGAAACCTGGCCCTGCTCCTTCACTCCCCAGGGCCTCACTTGCTTCTTTCTCTTCCTTCTCTACAGATGCCACAAGCGCTGATACACCCAGGTTAATGTCATCTGCTCCTCCAGGTGGGTCTGAGTCTGCCCACGATTTCTGGCCAGTAATTTTTGCAGAGTTTGGGGTTTGGTTTTCTCCATGAGACAGCAGAGTCCAGGAAAAGAGCATCGTAATGAAGCCAAGGGTGTCAGTCCCGGTGGCCTGGAACTCGTAGAGCAATGCTAAGGCCCCGACAGTGGAAGGTGCCTGCTTGTGGTCTTTGTTGGCTGGACTTAGATGTGCATTGGGGATGAGTGCAGGGTTATGTTTCTGGTTGATCCCACCATGCCAGACCATCCTGCTGAGACGCCCAGGCTCTCCATCTCCCATATGACAGGGTGGCACCCACATCCCCAGTGCTGGGAGAAACCTGGCCATGTTCCTTCATCCACCAGAACCTCACCTGCTTCTTTCTCTTCCTCCCCTACAGATGCCACAGCCACATCCAGATTAACGTTCTCTTCTCCTTCAAGTGAGTCTGAATTTCTCGTGGGTTTTCTGGCCGCTGCTATTTGCAGAAACAATCAGTGCCTCAGAGTTTGGGGTTTAGTCTTCTCCAAGGGAGAGCAGAGCCTGGGAAAAGCACAGCAGGATGCAGCTGAGGCTGGGAGTCATGATAGCCTGAAATTCATAGAGCAATGCCAAGGCCCTGGCAGGGGAAGGCGACTGCTTGTGGTCTTTGTTGGCTGGAATTCAGTGTGTGTTGGGGATGAGTGTGGGATTATGTTTTTGGTTGATCCCACAATGCAAGACCACTGTGCTGAGGCTCCCAAGCTCTCCATCTCCCGTGTTATAGGGTGGCACCAACATCCCCAGTCCTGGGAGTAACCTCACCAAGCTTCTTCATGCACCAGGACCTCACTTGCTTCTTTCTCTTTCTTCCCTACAGATGCCACAATCAGTGATAAACTCAGCTCAGTGTCCTCTGCTCTTCCAGGTGGGTCTGAATGTCTCCACAGTTTCTGTCCAGAACTTTTACAGAACCAATAATTGCTGCAGAATATGGGGTTTGATCTTCATGGGAGAGGAGAGCCTAGGAAACGCACAGCCTCATGAAGCCAAAGGTGGTAGTCCTGATGGCCTGAAACTCATAGAGTGATGCCAAGGCTCCAGAAAAGGAAGGTGCCTGCTTGTGGTCTGTGTTGGCTGACTTAGATGTGTGTTGGGGATGAGAGGGCTGGTTTTGGTTGATCCCATCACTGAGACTACCCTGCAGCTACGCCCAAGCTCTCCATCTCCTGTATCACAGGGTGGCACCAGCATCCCCAGTGCTGGGAAATAACCTGGCTGTCCTTCTTCATCCACCAGAATCTCACTTGTTTCTTTCTCTTCCTGCCTTACAGATGCCAAAAGCACTGATCCACACAGGTTAATGTTGTCCGTTCCTTCAGGTGGGTCTAAATTTGTCGTCATTTTTCTGGACACTGCTCTTGACTGAACAGTCAGTGGTGCAGAGATTGGTGTTTAGTCTTCTCCCTGGGAGAGGAGAACCCAGGAAAAGCAGGTTAACACAGCCAAGACTGGGAGTCCTGGTGGCATGAAACTCATAGAGTGGTGCTGAAGGTGCCTGCCGGCCAGAGGCTCTTCCCAATTTTCTATGTCTCCTTTCCCAGATGCCACCATCACCCTGGTGGGTGGCAGTAACCGCTGCGAGGGCCGCGTCGAGATTTCGCACTCGGGGGGCCGGGGCACTGTGTGTGACGATGACTGGGACCTGAACGATGCCCAGGTCGTGTGCAGGCAGCTGGGATGTGGCCCTGCCATTTCTGCAACATCAGGTGCCTCCTTTGGACAAGGCAGCGGCAGCATCTACCTGGACAATGTGAACTGTGCAGGGTCGGAGTTGTCCCTCTTCCAATGCAGCCACAATGGCTGGGGCGTTCACAACTGTGGCCACAATGAAGATGCTGGAGTTGTGTGCTCAGGTACCATTGATTTGCCTTCCTGCATACTGGGACACTTTGAAAAAGTGTCCCTTGTTGGCTGGAATTAGGTGTGTGTTGGAGATGAGTGCTGGATTATGTTTTCGGTTGAACCCACCCCATAAGACCACCCTGCTGAGACCCCCCAGGCTCTCCAACTCCCATGTGACACCAACATCCCCAGAAGTGGTAGAAAACCCACCCATGCTCCCTCATTCACCAGGGCCTCACCTGGTTCCTTTTCTTCATCGCATACAGGTGCCACAAGCACGACCCCTGTTAGAAATCCTCCAGTTTTATGTGGTTCTTCCATTTATCCAATTCCTTACTTTGGAAGTGTATTCATTACTATTTTACAGGTGTGAGCTGTATCATTTGCGTATTATAATACATTGGGAAAAGTCCTTATTGGTTTTAACTCTTTATGTGCTACACACTGGTCTTTTCTGTTTGAGTGGTTCTGTTGCTGGGGTGAATTTCAGAGTATGCTGATTACGTGGGAGATTTACTTCTGTCTATTTTCTGATTTTATGATATTTAGGCCACCACTTCTTAGCTTATTTCATACATACGTACCTAAACACGTTTAATAACTGCAATCATGGGTCAGAATTCTCTGAAGAGTTCATCACTCTTGTAGCCTAACTGAGAAAAAGACAATCATTCTGTTTCTTTTGAGATTTAACCTCATGTTGCCATGGTTTGTGTATATAGAACATATTTTTATGGACCAGAGGTAAATCTAAATGAATCACTTCTATGCCTTATTTTCTTTTTTTTTTTTTCTTTTTTAGGTAAAAAAATTAGTTGTGATGACATACTTTTTAAGTCCTCCGGAACATTTCAGAGTCCTTCTTTGAATCATCCAGATAAAGCAGATTGTTTGTGGCAAATACATGTAACAAATAATTACCGCATTGCGCTCACATTTGTTAACATTCAGTAAGTAAACCACCTTCTGCTTTGGCAATAAGAAAATTCCAAATCTCAACTGCATCCACAGTTCCTGGGCACATTTCCCATCCTCTAAGCAAATGATAAATTTACATGGGAAATGTGTGAGTGCAGAATCCTGTTATATTGTTTGTTCAGCATTTAAACTCCAAAGTTTACCAAATTCATTTTTTTATTTATTCTCTTTTCTTCCTCAGGTTACAAGGTGGATGCCAGTATAACTATATTGAGATCTATGATGGACCACCCAATTCTTCTCCTTTACTTGGAAAAATTTGTTCTAGTTCTTCTCTCACGTACACATCATCCTCAAACTTCATGTCTGTCAAGTTTTACAGTGACTCCAGATATTCCAACGGAAGCTTTCAGGCTCAATATCAGTCCTTTGAAGCAGACCAAAATACCAGTAAATTTCTATTCTATTTGTAACTCCATTCTGTTGACAATGTTTTCTTTGCTCAGAAGCTGCATTGATTTTATTTACTAAATAAGTATTTGTTAGTGGGGTTGAAGGAATCTCACATAGATTATATTCCTGCTTGAATTTTGTAACTGATTATTGACCTCTCACTTTCAGAAACTAACTTCCCTTTCTTCTTTAAAATTATTCAATTTAATTGCCTTTAGATATTTTCTGTGTTGTTTTCTAAACTCATATTTCTTTGTATCACATCATAATTCATACATGTTTTTCTGGACAAACTTCATAGAATCATAGAAATATTGGTTAGAAAGGACTTTTGGAGGTCTCCTAGTCCAACTATTCAAAACAGACCTATTGCCATCACCAGGTCAGGTCCAAGAAGAACTGGTCTAGCTATGTCTCTAGAAACATTCAAAGGATGAAATATTCAGAGCTACTTCCTTGGGTGACCTGTTTCAGTACTGTCCTATTGCTTACCCATATCAAAGTCTCAAGTGTAAAAATAAGTTGTTTGGATTACAAATTCTCTCCTCTAAATGGTAGCAGTTGTTGCATTTGTTGGACTTGCAATATGGAAGCATTATCACGTACCTGAAATCACTAATAATTCAAATTTTTTCCCCTAGCCCTTATGTGCTTGCCAACCCTCATGCGTGCAGTGGTGGACAGGGACTATCTCCAGTCCCAGGGCTACTCAGTGGACATCATCAGCCTGACAGACCCTAAATGTAGACCAGAAATTACATCAACTGAGGTTATATTCAACATTTCATACAACAAGTGCGGTACGCGTAGACAGGTTGGTGTCAACACATTCCGGAGAGCTCTGGACATGGGAATTTAATAGACATTTGGAAAATTGTCATGGATTGCAAAAGGTGTTGTAGGCCACAGGCATTCAAAGCATAGAAAAGGAGCAGGAGTTTCCGGAGGCTGAAGTTTGTTAAGTATTTCTACTTATCCTTCCCAGGGTGCCTATATCCTTCCCTGTATCTATTTCAGAATGATGTTCTAGAGAACTATAAAATAGGGGAGAGAATTAAGTGAGCAATCCCATGCAGAATGCTTGGGATTTTTCAGCATGACACGTCCTTTCTGACTGCTTCTAGGACCTGGCACATACAGAAATGCAGAATACGCACAGTATTTACAGCAGACATGACCACATGTGATAATTTAACACTCATTTCATGTGTTGAACAGAGCAACAATGAAACGATCATCTACTCCAACGTGATAAAAGTGCCTGCTCCTGGCACAGTCATCAAGAGGCAAAAGGACCTTCACCTGCACATCATCTGCAAAATGCTGCGGAACACATGGGTGCAAGTCATGTACATTGCCGATGATATCATCGATGTCAACGAAACCCAGTATGGCAGATACGACGTGAACCTGACGTTCTACAATTCCTCATCTTTCCAATGGCCAGTGGTTGACTTCCCCTACTATGTTGACATGAATCAGGATTTGTACCTCGAAGCTTCTCTTCGCAGCTCTGACCAAAATCTTACGGTGTTTGTGGACACATGTGTGGCATCACCTAATTCGAGTGATTTTAGAACACTGGTCTATGAATTGACCAAAAGTGGGTAAGAGCTTTGTGAAAAATTACTTTTAAAATGTCTCTATGTGTAGTTCTAAAAGAGGTCAATTTGTGAAAAAGGTGATTTGGGGCCAGTTGCAATTCTTAGGGCAAATATTCTTCTGAGAACAACCTGCTGGGCAAAGCCCGAATAAAATACAGAATGACAATGAAATGCCATTCAGAAGTTGCAGTAAAGCACTGAGATTCCACTCGAGGCAGTGAAAAAATTGAGGTCTGACTTTGTTTCTGAAATAGATGTATGGAATTGAGGGGTGCCGGTGGCTCTACATTTCTGTGCGTCGTGAGTTTTACAGCATGGTAACTGGAATACAAAACTGTCTACTCAAAAAGAAGAGAAATTCCTTAGCCTTTTCTTATTATTCTAGAAACCTAAACCACTTTGCTTAGTTTTATACCAAAGTACATTGAAGCATTAAATAGGTTTATTAAAAAAAAAAAAAAAAAAGTGTATTAAAAGTAGTTTTATGCTTCCAGAGTAGAAAGGGAAACTTTCTCTTTCTGCAACAACTTTCAGGAGCATCTTTTAAAACAGTTAATCCTGTTTGCAAATGCAAAACAGGCTCTCACCTGAAACACAGAAACCTGCAGAGCCACTAGCCATTTTTCAGCTATTCATGTTTACACAAAACTTCTTGAGCTATGAAATTTCTGTACTGTGTATATTTAGTAATTTCTGTTCTTGATAAAGCACTTTTTTAAAAAAAAACCTTTTGATTTCTCTTTTACTTCCTGGTTTCATATTTAACCTTGAAACTTAATGCACACTGAGGGTGCAATAGTGCTTCTACTCAGGAGAAGCCATGAGTTAATAGCTAATCTGTTGATTTTTTAACTTTCCAGGTGTGCTAGTGATTCTACCTACGTTCTTTTCCCCTCACCACGCAATGATGTTGCTCGGTTTGGGTTCAGCTCTTTCTCGTTCGTGAAGCGATTCCCGTCGGTTTTCCTGAAGTGTAAGGTGGTGGTGTGCAGGTACCACGACTACTCCTCCCGCTGCTACCAAGGCTGTGTTAGCAGGCTCAAGAGGAATGCAGATTCTTCCCACGAACAAGTGAATGTTGTTATTGGACCTGTGCAGCTTCGGGAAGCTCACGCTGAGAACAGGAACATTGGTAAGTTTAAATATCTTTAACGTAAGACTCTGTGTGTTACTGTGTGTTTGCATTTCAGTTCAGACATGAAAGCCAGCTCTGAAATGTGCCTTTGCTGGTTTATTTACAATTCTGTTATAATTCTCATGGGGATTATATATATATATATATATAAATATATATATAAAAATATATATATATAAAATAGTTCTATTAGATTTACAAGCTCTTTCCTTTATATCGTAGTTTAAATCTGTTCTTTGTTCTGCACATGTCAAGTGGCAATTGATTCAGTTCTCTGGGAAGAAGGATGAGATGTAATTCATCTCCCTGCTGGATTTATATTAATTTTCCAAAGCTGTCTGTGCCTGATTGTAATGTCTATTGTTTACTAACAATCAATCTCTAGGTCCTCTTGGAAATGCTGCTTCTCTGGGTCCTGTGGCTGCTGTTTCCACTACCAAAAAGCAACATCTTAAGGTCTTTGAGTGTAATCATTACAGACTTGCAGTTGCTCTTTAATTTCTTGCCACAATCTTTACTTGTTTTGCACAGCCGCAGAATCATTTGTGGAAATAATGCGCAGTAAAACAATTTGGTTTCTGATCAGATCCATATTAAAGCATTTTAACTCAAGTTCCCTTTGCCTAATTACCTTTGCGATTAACTAGCTCAGGAAAACAAATGTAATTCTGTCTCTGGCTCTTTTACACACAGAGCTGGCCTCTGACACCCAGGCCAAAGGGAACACTCCAAGCTCGGTGCCTGCTGCCAGCTCCCACGTTCCTCTGGCTGTGACCACCACGGTGCTGGTGGCTGCTGTCCTCACGGTGGGAGGATTTCTTTGCAAGCGGAAACTGCAGCAGCCCATCCCGTACCAGATAATGTGAGCGGCAGCTCCAGGCACAAAGGTGGAAGGTTCCTTTCACCAGCCACCTGCTTCATCATTTGGGTTTGCACTCCGTGTGAAGGGCAGCTCCTTCTTGACTATCACACCATCCAGACCGTGTTTGAAGAATCAAGATTACACCTGATGTTACCATGGACTGAATTTATAGAGCAATCTGATCTTAAAATCTAGTTCAAACATACCTAAAGTGTAAAGAAAGGTTGATTCTTTCATCCCAGCATCCAAATAAGCATCTTCAATGGAGGACGTTTCAAAGTGTTTCAGCTGAACTCCTTGTTGAATGTCTGTCTGAGAAGACTGATTTAGGTGACTTGAGAAAGGAGAACTGACTTCCCTGGCCTTTGCTGATATGCAGAACACCTGTGTAGCACCATGAGCTACTCTGGGTAGTAGTCCAAGAAAAATGTTTCTTTGCAGTAAAAAAACTCAGTAATGAACCATAAGTAAAAATGCTCAGGGGCTGCACTTGAGGAATTATTCCTGTACAGCGTTCCTGGCTTTGGGCAGTATGGTTCTTCCCAACTGCATGTTTCTCTGAATAAATGTAGGCCGTTTATAAGATTTTGTATAGAGGATGAACACAATCCTGTTACATAAATGTGTAATTAAAAAAAGAAGGGAAAAAATGTTTTTTGAGCAATACTTTTTTTTGGTGTACTTGCAAACATCCTGCTTGTGTGTGAACTCATGGCTAGCACATTCTCAGGTTGGAGAAGGTGGCTTCTGGCAAAGTAACTCTGCCAAGAAAGAATTCCTGCTCTTGCTCTCACACATTTCTACACCTGGAAAGGGTGGGAGGGAGAGAATGTACGTAAGTTCCCATCAGGAAGTGTTACCTGTCTCCTATCCCCATGTGAAAACAAAATAAAAAAACCAACAAAAAAGGAAGAATTTAGAAAGGTCACTGGTATTGATTGAGAAATGCCCTTCTTGAGAGTTTCCTGTTTTCCAGCCAGCAGTGAAAGAGGTAAGTTCATTTGGAGCAGGGCAGTGTCAGATGTGTGAGGTGAGCCAAAGCGGTGACGTGTCAGGACGGTGAGCTGTGCTCTTGGGTGACATCCTGACCTGACAAGGAGGGTAAGGGCAGCTCTGATGGGAGCCAGCCCTACAGACTGTACCATTTGCTCCTTCAAGCTGCCTTCTCATGGCTCCAGGCAGGCCTCTCTTCACATCTCTGTGATGTGGAGAAGGGATCACACAAATAGGGACTGGCACTGCACACAGGAAGTGTGAGGCTTTCTCCACACTTGAGGAACGAGGATTGAGGATCCTCCTCTCCTGTCCTCCTACAGCCATATTTGGAGGGCAGAGCACACCAGGAGGCTGCCCTGCCTTCATCTGTTCTCTGGACCAGAGATCATCCGGGCTCAGAGGTGGTTTTCATTTTTACATTAAAAAACACAGTATGTTTGCCAAGTGTCCTCACAATAGTCAGCAGAAGAGAAAATATCTTCAAAAGCTCAACGTAGCTTCGTTCACAGAGTGATGTCCTGATGTACTTCAAGTTGCCAGAAGAAGACCGTGGTTAAAAAAAGTGTTACTGCAAGAGATTTATCTATCCAGAGGGAAGGGTGAAACACTGTATGGTATTTGCATTAATTAATTAAGGTTAATTAAAACAAATTACTTAGCTATTCCCACTGTGCAGAGATTGTCTGATAATATAGATCTCTAGAAATACCTAGATTTCTGAAATGAAGAATTTAGTGAAGAAGGTAGTGAAGAACTACCTTCAATCAATCAATCAATCTTCTTCTTTTACCTGGGCAGTTTAAGACTTTTTTTACACGTGAACCGCTTGGGAATGAATCCCTTTCGTGCTCCCCTTCCTCCTCATCCTTTTCAGTTATTACAAGAGTTTGGAGAAGAACTGTGATCCATCCTCACTCTTGCTTCACCAATTGCAGTGTTTGATTGGCCAGTCAAATATATTGGATTTTTTCTTCTTGTCAAGGTGTCAAAACCAGAATATGAATAGTGAATACCAGCTGTTGTGTACATATCCTCATTCATGTGCAAATGCGGTTGTTTGGATAAAGAAGAAACATATTTACCGTTCTGAATGTTCACTTTCAAGGCTTCCAAAGTTATCTTTGGCCTCTTGTATTTTTCACTTCCTTCTTCATTCCAATGATATTGGCCTTTGTGGAAAGATGTTTTAGATCATTCTCCTTTCCCCCTGGGCTTTGGTCTTCATGCTTGATGACTGTCCCTGGAGGCAATAAATTTGTATATGGCACCAATTTTAACTGGTGATAATTCCATCCAAGGCATTATGGATGTGGAGGTAGGGATGAGATGGAGAACAATATTTTGGCTCTCCAGTGTTCAGATGTTCATCAGCTTATCTTGTTAAGTTGTCAGAAACAGAGGAAAATAACCACTCTGGCAAGCGAGTTATGAATGAGAATTAAGCATTATTTCATGTTGTGGAAAAGCCTTGAATTTATTCTTCAAAGAATGACACAGCTGTAACTGTCACTATGTAAAATTAAACAAGGAATATGTTAAGAAATTTTCTTAATCTGAAGAAATCTGAACATTTTTTCCACCTGATTTTTTGGTTCAAAGGATCAAATGAAATCTTAGAAAAAAATTAATTTTGACTTCTGTAATTTGCTTAACTATGCATAAAATCCACTGATTTTTCCATGCTGCTTTCACAAAAAGTTATCAGTTGACCCTGATTCTCTGACACTTCCTTAGAATCTCTCTGACAGTGAATTTTGACTAGAATTTTGGCTTGAACTTAAATGTGCCCCAAAATAATAGTTTCTGCTGGGGCTGGAGCTGTTGACTTCAGCTGCAAGGTTCTTCAGAGACTCCCCAGTCATACTTAACCAGGGCCACCAGGTCTGATCTTATTTTATTTTAAGTATGCTGAAGCTTGAGCATGTTCATGGCTCCCCAGGGAGACTTGCCACATTAGTTAGCAAGTGTCTTTTACTACTTTGCTGGAAGAAACCCTTTTAAATGTGAAGATTCCACTACCATCCTGATACCTGTCCAGGAACATCCTCATGAAAGAAAAATGCTGAGATTCATCAACCAGAACTGAAAGGTATCTTTGGACAGGAGCTCTCTTTCTTTTGGTACAGTGAGATGATTGTGAAACCTATGGTAGCATAAATAGTTCCTTCCAGGCAATGGAAAATGTTACTCTTGAGATATTGTCTTTTTGCAAAACCCAGGAAGTTACAAAATATTAAATAACAAATCAAACACATGTTTGTTTCAGATCAGAGGACTGTGGTTGTTTTATTGTTCTCCTGTAGAAAAAGAAACCTGTAGAGCCACTCCCTTCCAGAAATAGAGACTATAAATTGTGAGGTCCCTTTTACCAACAACACCTGGGGAGATGGGTACCACTACGATTTTGACATGGCTACTCTTGTTGGGTCCAGCAGTTCTGGAGGCCAAAACAGGTAAAATATTTAGACTCGTTCCAGGGCACATAAAAAAATGATAAAGACTGCTTGGAGTCCTCTCTGTTGATTCCAAGAGCAGAGATTGTATTCAGGCTGGTATTGGTTTGTGCAATAATAAAGGGGGAACTGGATGAAAAAGATAGCACAGTTTTGTTCTACTAAAATTATGAACTAATCATCAGAGTGGGTAATAAGAATTGTTGGGACCATTTTGTGGAGTTCATTTTGCTGCCATGGGGTCCTATTTTTCCTAGTGCCTTGTATTTGCAAGAATTGTGTCTGTGAGTATGTCATGAATGAGTCAATATTCCAGTTCCAGAAATCTGATCTAAGAATTATGGAAAGATGTATTTAGTTATTTATTTTCAATGTGTATTTTATTCCAGGGTTTATGTGTGTGCACATATGCTATACATTTAATATTGTTTGTATTATTTGGTTCTTCTCAGTCTTATGTACAATTTAACAAAATACGACACAGAGCTAAGTTTTCACACTCTAGCACTGTGGTTAAAAGATGGAGATCTAAAATGAATGAGAGATGAAATGCTTTTAGTTCAACTTTCTTTATGGTCATAGAATTTTTCCTTCCATGATTAGTTTCCATCTCCTAAGAGGTTTGGGTGACTTTGAGCTAAATAGTTCAATGTATATATTAGAATAATTGCTGATGACTTTTCTAACAGGTTATTTAAGTATCATGATGATAATTTATATTGCCATCATCCACCTCATCAATTCTCTTAATCTGTCCCCCGCTTTTCTGGTGATAATTATCTCACTCTGGCTGCTCTAGTTCTTCTCTCTGCTCTCTGCCTGTGTCTCCCAGGGCAGAGTATTTGCTGTATTTGTACAATCACAGGCTTTTGTCTTTTTGATACCTTTGAAGTGTGAGGCAGGACCCAACCTATCCAATTTCATCCCCAGCTGATGGCTATGCTCTCACAGTGATGACAGACCTTGAATGAAAGCAAATAAAACTGGTTTAGGTAGGCTTTAATTTCCTAATCCCACTCTGACTTTTTGCCAGGTTTGCTGTTTCATCTCTCAAAACTCCTATGAGTGGGGCTCAAAAATGTGCGTGTTCAAGTAGATATTTGAAGGAGCAAGTCAGATATAAGTCAAGGGGTACTCTTACAGCTTTGCCCTTTGAAAGTCACACAAATCAGGGAAAATTTAGTTTGGTCACCATCATGACTGTACTTCTAGTTCAATGGCAAAGAATTACATGCAGTGAAGAAATCTTGGAGCTGTTAACTCTTGAAATTTGTTTTGCTTTGGGTGACTTAGTGTTTAATAAGAAGGTAAATATGTACTTGGCAGGAAAGCAAAATATAGCAAGTGCAGCATGAATGTTTTCATTTCCAAAGTGTAAATACTGCAAATCTGAAGTTACAACATTTATTTGCTTGCTTACACTTGGAGGTAAAGCCTTTATAAACTTTTTCACCAAAAATGGATCTCTAAAGTCAGGACTTTCATGCTGGTCACTCCAGAACGTCTAAACCAAACAATGCAAAGTGAAAAGCAGATGGGCTTTACCTGAATGAATGCAGTAATCAGCTGTATTCATGATTGATTATTTCTTTATTTCAAAATGTAATAACATTTTACTGATATATAAGAAATAAAGTCCCTGAGTTCCTATTGAAATCTTTATAAACCTGTTGAGACCATTATCCATTCTGTAGAACGCTTGGTGGAATTCTTCCACTAAAGTTACTCTTAAAAGCTATAGGATGTGGTTGTGATGTGTGGACTCTAGGTCCTCAAACTTCTCCTAAAAATTTCTTTTCTTGCTTAAATAGTTTGTGCTCAGCTTGCTGCATAACTTTACCATAGGGATCTCGCATAAAGTATGTGCAACTGATTTTGAGAACTGGAAGAGAGGAGTAAAAAAAATGTGCATCACCTCTGTCCTCACTATAACTTAATACTGGGTTGGACAACACCTTCCAGGGACAGCAGGGGAGGAGGAGAGAATAGATACTCCCTGCAGTCCCTTCCAGCTGATTTGTCTGTTCTGAGCTCAATCTGTGCCTAATCCCCTCTCTCCCAAAGCACCATATGTCCACCTGGTGAATGGAAGGCACCGATGTGAAGGTCGCGTTGAGATCTACTACAGAGGACGGTCGGGGACAGTTTGTGACGACTTCTGGGACCTTGCAGACGCCCAGGTTGTGTGCAGGCAGCTGGGATGTGGCCGGGCCATCGCAGCTCTGGGAAGTGCCTACTTTGGGCAGGGCTCGGGTGACATCGTGCTGGACAACGTGAGGTGCAGCGGGAGCGAGGTGTCCTTGTTGCGCTGTAATCACACGGGGTGGAGGATACACAACTGCGCCCACTATGAAGATGCTTCGGTGGTCTGTTCAGGTACTTCCATATTTTTTTCCCAGCAATCCTGTATTTTCACTCCGCTGACCCTGCAGAGCCAGCACGGAGTCATGTTTTCCTCACTACGGTCATATAAAAACCGCACTTGCTCACCCGTGCAAAAAACCCCCAAGGATGAGATATGCATTGAAATATGCAGGACAATTATTCCATCTAATCACCTTACGGTGGCAATAAGGAAACAATTCAAATTTAGGGGCAAAAGCTATGTCTGATAGGCAAAGATTATCAGGAAGGAATGGGGTTAGGTGAATTCTTAATGGATTCGTTATGGGCAATAATAGTTACACAATCACAACCCAGACCGTCATAACTCACAATTCACTTGAGATGGTTTCCATATTTTTCAAGTCTTCCTTCAAGTTTAGGTCCATTAATACCTTTTTCCTTGACAAGTACCCATCCATTTTGAGTAGTCTGTCACCTTGCTGTTTTCACTTTACTTTCCCATTATTTTTTAGGAGAATGTAGTTAATTTGCATCTTATTTTCTCCTGTATTACCAACAGATCATCATGAACTGAGACATGGCTGATGACAACAGACTATTCAGGTGTTTTATACATGTATTTTGCAGTTTTCCACGTTTTCTTAGAGAGTAAGAGCCTGGAGAGCTGAATCCATGCAAGAATAAAGTGCTAACTACACCACTCCTTTGCACTTAGAAGAAAAGAATAAAAATTTCTACAGTACCTCTATCAATCTATGTGTGACATGTTCAGGGTCTTTTTAAGTGCCGTTTATTTTTTTTGCTTGTGTTCGTAGCTCCAGTGCCTTTGACAGGCTGGATGCATCCAACAGATGATTCTGGTCCACTCCTGCCCTTGCACTAAGCACCATCCCAGGGCCACTGCTCAGACTGTTCCTGGGGATGTCCCCATCCTCTGCAGAAGGGCATTCACAATGGCGACAGGTCCAAGCCCTGCTGCTGCCAGCAGCCCCACAGCTCCCCCACTCCGTGCCAGGAGCCTGTCGAGTGTCTGGCTGTGCCTGGGCTGTGCTGTCCTGGGGCTGGGAGCAGATGCCCCCCCAGAACGTTCCCCTGCTTACCATCTGGAAATACCACTTTCAATAAAAACTTTAAACTGGCTGTTACTCACTTCCATTTTCTTCATTGACCCCAGACAAGATGGACTATGCCATCAGGGTTATTGGTCTTGATTTCGCTTCATCCTTGAGGAGCTGGGCTTGTACAGACATACCCCTTGCTCAGTGCTCATGTGTGGGGTGTTTTTTTTCTTTTTTCACAGAAGAGTCAGATCCAACACCAACAGATCCAACAGCCTCAACACTGGAGACAGCCTTCCTAGAAGAGATAGTGTTCACAGAACCAATGACATATCTAAGAGAGACAACAATGCCAGCATCAACAGTCCCCACAGAGGAGATGACATCCCTGGGGGAGATGGCCACGACTGAATCAACCACGACAGGGAAGGCAACATCCGCATTGCAGACAGCCACCATGGTGCCATCAACCCCCAGAGCAGAGACGTCCTTCCTAGTGGAGCTGGCTAGCACAGCGCCAATGGTGACCCCAGAGGTGACAGCAACCACACCACCACCAACCTTCCCCGGAGAGATGTCCACTTCACCAGAGATGACCACTGCAGTGTCATCCACTACCCCACCACTGTCCGATTTGATCACCACAGCAAGACTGGACACCACGGTAGAAGAGAGCACAGCAGGTAACCCTGTCCCCTGTCACTCACTGTTCACTTTAGTGCCCCTGGACTTCCTCCCCAGACCTGATTGCACTACAGGGAGACTCCCAAAATTACAGGACAGAGTTCCATGCTCTCTTCCCCCATTAATCGTCCAGCTCTGCTTTCCATGTCCATTTCCGTGTCCATTGCCATTGCATTAATGACCTCCTTAGCAGGAGCATCCAGCCCACCACTTCTGACCACCAGAGTGCCCTCCACACCAGAGGTGCCCACCTCAGCAGCGATGTCCACCTCAGCAAAGATGACCACCTCACTAGAGATGACCTCAGCAGAGATGATCACCTCAGAGACAAGAGCTATGAGAGCAGAGGGGAGCACACCAGGTAACCCTGTCCTCTCTCACTCACTTGTCTCCTTAGTGCTCCTGATCTCTGTACCAAGAGCAACACGAACCCCTGCCAGATGTCCCACTGGTGGGTTTTGATGCTCTCCCTTGCAAGCAGCCATGCTGACCTCTCACGGTTGATGTGGGGCTAAGCAGCAAACATGGGGTCTTTCTGCTGCCTGGTGAGGTGAGCATGTGCCAAGCAAAAGCCCCACTGGCGTGCAGAGAGCAAAGCAGACTCTCCTGGCCTGCAGGATTAGGGCTTCAGAGAGGTGGAAAGACCAGGAGTGAGGGATCACAGAGCCGGAGTATGGGGAAGGACTCGGGGCACTTTGGGCTGGTGTCTCTGTGGGGAATGATGGGACAGAGCTTCACCCTCTCTACTGGCATTAACAATCCAGCCTTGCTGTCATACCAAGTGCTGTGGCCATTGTAAGGGTTACCTCCCTAGCAATGACAGGGCAGAATGTCAGGCAGATTACCCCCACAGCAGAGATGACCACCTCAGCAGAGATGAAAGCCTCACCAGAGATGACAGCTTTGCCAGAGATGACCACTACAGCATCCATTGCAAGAGAGCAGGGAAGCACGCCAGGTAACTCTGTGTACTTTCACTCACTGTTCACTGTGGGAAACAGCAAAGTCACGATGGTCATTTCAGTTGAATGAAAGAGATCTGCAAGGTGCTGTAGGAAACATAGGACAGGGACTCGTAGAAAATGAGCTATTCTGGGCTGCATGACATGTGCTGACTCTGTTTAGAACCTTCTTCACTGACGCCAAATTCTTATTTGCATAGCTCCAGAACCCACCAGAGCCAGGATAAATTCCACAGGTAATTCCAGCC